>VMDO01017606.1:0-12500 GCA_007922755.1 Pedetes capensis
GGGATCAGATGCCCCAGGGCTACAGCTGCAGGCCATCTTTCCTATATTGTTTATTATATATTAAGTTGTTATATATAATATGTAGATGATTATATACATATATTTAAATTATTCTATATTATTAATTATTATTCCAGAACTACTTTTTAAATTATTGCACTTTAAGTATGTCTCAAAAACTTCTATGTTAAGCCAGGTGCGATGGCGCACACCTGTAATCCTAGTGGCTTGGGAGGTGGAGGCAGGAGAATCACAAATTTGAGACCAGAGGCAGTCTGAGTAACTTAGCGAGACCCTGTCTCAAAAACTAAAAAAATGGGCTGGGGGTGCAGCTCAGTGGTCCAGCACTTGCAAAGCATGCAGGTGTGAGGCCCTGGGTTCAACCCCCAGTACTGCAAAAAAACAAAACAAAACAAAACAAAACAAAACACCAAAAAACCCCAAAACTTCTACATTTACTTTATTTTCTTCTGGGGGTGTTGAACCCAAGAACTCATGCACGCTAGGCGAGTGCTCTACCACTGACCTACCCCACAGCCCTTGTTATTTTACCTTCCTTTCTTAAAAGTTCCTTTGTATTTTCCTTTATTTAGTTCTCCAGTGCTTTTAAGGACCCCATTCTCCAATTTACGGTGTTTGTTATTATACATATTCATTATTTAGGAAAAATTAGTATCTTTTTTTTTTTTTTTTTTGATGGTACTGGGGGTTGAACCCAGGGCCTCGCGCTTGCATGCTCTGCAAGTGCTGGACCATTGAGCTGCACCTCCAGCCCATTTTTTTACTTTTTGAGACAGGGTCTCGCTAAGTTACACAGACTTCCTCTGGTCTCGAACTTGTGATCCTTCTGCCTCCGCCTCCCAAGCCGCTGGGATTACAGGCGTGCGCCACCATGCCAGGCTGAAAAAATTAGTATCTTTTTAATGTAGAGTTTTTATGATCATGTGTCCAATCTTCACATTTATTGAAGGGTTCAGTTATGCTTATCTTGTTTTTTTAACCCTTACAGTGCTGGGGATTGAATTCTTGGTCTTACACATGCTAGGCTAGAGCTAGAGTTTTTAAATATATCTTTTAGCAATAATTTTTTACTTTTTTTCGTACAAGTTATGTTCTTGTGAAGGTATTTATAGAACTATTTAGAAAGTTAAAAGTCTATTTTTTGTTTCTTTTGTAAAAGAGTTTTTGCTTTAAAACTACTTGCCCACTAGCGGCCACTAGCACAGGTTTGCTATTGATTTTCTATATTTAAGCTATATTAAATTTTCATTTTTCTAGCCTTTTCTAAGTTTCTAGTCATAATATCTACAAATATCTTATGATTATTTCTAATTAAAGTCAGTTGAGAAAGTGATAATACTTCTGGAAGCCTTCCTGAGGTACACATTTCAACAGAAATAAATACTCTTAATTCTTGTTAGAGATGTGAGCACAAATTCCTTTTGGCTTTCAAACATACAGAACTGGATTGAGCTGGAATACAATTTAATTTTCTTCTCCAAATCTGCTAGATTTGCTTTATTCCTCTAAATACTTGGTGTTTTGAGAATGAAAAGAAGAAAACTTTCTTTTCCTCTTTCCTTCCTCTTGACTTTCTTCTTTCTTACAGCCATTCTTATAGCTAACGTTTTACTCTTTCTTTCACAAACAGGTAATAAAACAAACACCTATTACTCTAAAGTATTCAGCACTTAAACAGCAAAAGAACTTATCACTTCTTTAAGGAAAATGTTTTACTGAATTTTTCATTGTTTTCATCTCTCACTTTGTGTTGATTTTTCAAAAATCACAATATGTGAGAAATTAGTTGTAAAACTCATCTTTCCAATGAACTTTCATTTTCTCCTCTGATCATTTATATTTGATAATAGCAATTTTCTTTGGGTGCCAGTTAAGAACTGAGCTCCATGGTAATAAGCTAGAGAAAATGCTGAAGGTAAATAAGAAAAGACCCCCAAACCATAAATATGTAAGAGGAAGTGTGGAACCTGAAGCTTTCAGGCTTTACTGAGATGGTCCTTCAGGAATGAGTAGCAACTGAAAAGGAAGACTACGGGAGTTGAGGAGTATGGGCATGCCAGGAAAGAGGGGTGCCTAAAAGCTCCATGTGGACCATGGGAGCATTCTCTTCATGGAGAAATGGCAGATGATGCATGAAATCTTTTTAATTTAATTAATTAATTAATTTATTTTTAATTTTTTTTGGTGCTAGGGGTTGAACCCAGAGCCTTGCGCTTGCATGCTCTGCAAGTTCTGGACCACTGAGCTGCACCCTCAGCCCATTTTTTTTTAGTTTTTGAGACAGGGTCTCACTAAGTTACTCAGACTGCCTCTGGTCTCAAACTTGCAATCCTCCTGTTTCCACCTCCCGAGCCGCTGGGATTACAGGCGTGAGCCACAGCGACTGGCTTAAATCCTTTTAATTTTTGTGGTAAATTATTTGGTTTATTATTCCTTAAGGTGTTTTGGGCATGGACTGGAACAGCAAATTACAGTCGTATATAAAGCCCTAAAACCTTTCCTGATATACCATTTCTAAATATAAGCTGAGAGGATACATAAATTCTTCAATTCCTTACTCAAATCTGAGTAATTTCAGGAATTACATACCCAAAATCTTAACAAGAACATATCCCTTCACTCTATTCTGCCCATCCCACTCCTATGGTAAATATTTCAGTTGGTTTCTTTTCTTTTCCTGGTACTGGGGATCAAAACCAGGGCTTGGTACACGCTAGGCAAGTGCTCCACCACTGAGCTACACTCCAGGACCCAACAGTTCAGTTTTATATTTACTCCAAATAAAGTTACTTAAAATATTATGGTATGAAATAAGAAAGTTTGGTAAAAGTCCTTTACTATTTCTTACTACTATATTACATACAGAAAATAATAAACTAGTGACTATTTAAAAATCTAAAATGACTCTAAAATAAAAGGTTCACAGATCATGAAGTATCTTACATTTAAGCACCAACTCTTTTTGTTTAAGAACATCTATGAACTGATTTGGATAACAGAATAAAATGAATATGCAATTTGTTAGACACTGTGAATTTGTAAAACTATAGAATTAAGTCTTTAGCCTTTATTCATAAAAGATTAGTTAGGATAACTTTTAAAATTTATTTTAAGGAGATATTTTCAGAATTAAATAGTTTATAATGGGCCCAGACTGAAAGAATTCACCTTAGGTTCAATTAGAGTCAGCTTCTATCATTTATTCATGACAATTGACTTCAAAACAACACATATTATTTCATTCTTGAATTCATTATGGGAAAGATCTAATATGCACAATCTGTGTATATTTAATTGAATCATAATATATTCATAACCTATTCAAATTAGGAAATACAAATAATGCATCTGAATAGAGTTCTTACCTTGAGAGGCACAGAGAAATTAGTAAATTAATGTAGAGGTTGATTAGTGAAAGATACCCTATTGACCTAAATGACTTTACCTGCTGAGCAGTTTATACACAGTAACTAATTTACAGACTGTGAAAATCTTATTAATTGTTTATCCTCTCTTCCTCCTAATATATTGCTCAAAGACCTTTCAAAACAGTATAATGACTTGTAGGCATAGACATAGGACTGTAAAAATCCAGACAAGCAATTAAAAATGAATTCAGAGTTTTATAGCATGTGGGAATGCAAATTTTGCTTAATAGGACAAGGAGAATCAAGAATCAAAGGAACAAAAACATTTTTACATGAAATTCTTTTTATCGATCCCGTCCCTTATTTTTTCTTTCCTTTCTTTTTTCTCTCCTGTGAGACAGTGTCCTATTATGTAGTCCAGGCTGGTCTGGTACTCACTATGTAGCTCAGGCTGGCCTTGAATTCATATGGGTCCTCCTGCCTCAGCCTCTAGAGTGTTAGGATTACAGGCTGTGCCACCATGAAGAACTTCCATCACATTTTAACTCCTTTTCTGGAATTGCCTAGGGGCTATTTGGTTGGCAGAAGGAGAATATAACTTTAAATCAATGGTTCTGGAAACATGCTCTGCAGATCTCTGGGATCTCTGACACCCTCTCAGGGGAGTCTAGGATGTCAAATTTGTGTCTATGGTAATACTAAGATGTTCCATGCCTTATAACTGTGTTGGCATGTTGTACTGATACACAGGCAATGGTGGTTAAAACTGTTGGTGACTTAGAGTAGGGACACCTAGCAAACTACACCACTAGCTATTGTCTTCACTTCCACACATGTACAATAAATAAATACATAGCTAATTTCATTTAAGAATATCTTTGATAAGCCGGGGATAGTGGAATATGCTTATAATCCCCACACTTGGGAGGCAGAATCCAGAGGATTGCAAGTTTGAGGCCAATGTGGGATACATAGTGAGACCTGGTCTCAAAAAAAAAGAAAAAAAAAAGGGGGGGATACCCTTGATAAAACAATTAACTTTTGACCCTTGACTGCTTGTTTTTCCTAACATTCTGTGGGACAAAATGGTAATTATTCACAAAGTGCTTCTGGACACTGAAGTAAGATGGCTTCTCAAGGAAAGCATAGGTGCAGTTTCGTAGCAAGCAGATTTTGTGATGAGACTCGGGGTGATATTAACCAATCTGGCTTTACTTTGAAATATTGCATTTTGAAATGTATCAATATTTGGAAGATTTGAAGTGAACTGATATTTTCCAAATAACAAACGTGATACTTCAAATGTATGAATGTGCAGAAGATCCACAGTACCAAAGAAACCAATGAAGTTTAATGTGAAAGTGTATAAAAAATTCACTGATACTGTTTCAAATTTCATATTGAAACCAACCTTTAAAAACACATTTCTCAAAGTTGTGTGTAGTGTCAAAGACTAATGTCATAATTACCTGAAAAAGCTATGAAAAGATATCTCCCTTTTACGACATTTGCATGAGGAAGAGTTTCTTGATGTACTTCAAAATAACACATCACAGCAGATGGATTGCAGAAGCAGATATAACCACTTAGCTTTCTTCCATTAACATGCATGCTATAGAGATTTAGAAAAAATGCAAAATAATGCTACTTTTCGCATGAAATATGTTATTGCTGGTAATAATATGAATATTAATTAGTTAATATTATTCTCATAGATAGTTATTTTTCAAAATAAGTATTAGTGATGTGAATAAAGAATGAGGTTTTTATTGTCATTTAAAAGTAAATCATTCAATGTTTTAAAAGTTTCTTGGTTTTAGTTTCTAATATGATAAATATGAATAGATATAATTCATATAGACAAAAGCTCCTTCAAATCATCAATAATTTTAAAGAATATAAAGAGTTTCTAGGTCAATGAGTGAGAGAGGGTACCACTAATCTAAATGAATGTGATAAATATTTAAAATTAGATTTAGTTTTTTAATTGACAAAATTATATATATGTGCCATACAACATGATGTTTTGATATATGTATACATTGTGAAATGGCTAAATGGAGCTAATTAACTCCTTTTTGGTGGTGAGAAAGAATACTTAAAATGTACTGTCAGCAATTTTCAAGTATATAATACATTGCTATTAACTGTCATCATCATGTTGTACAATAGATCTTCTCAACTTACTCCTCCTGTCTAACTGAAATTTTACACATCATTCTTTTTCACCTTTTCTCTTTAAGAAAAAAAGGATTGCTATTTTTTAAAGCTTATGTTCAAATAAGTATAACTGATTTTGTGTAGATCATTTGGAATTAAAGCCCCAATGTTCACTGAATGTGTAACCTCCATCAGCCACCCTATCCATGGCTAAGTTTTTCATCTGTAAATGAGAATAATAAAATAATAATAATACCTATCTCACTATGGTTATGAGGATTAAATGGGATAATCTAGGTCAAGCACCTGAGCACGTGACCCTGAGTAGATTTTGTGTGTGTGTGTGTTGCTATTATTTTGAGGATAGTTCCCTCCTTGATTTTAAGCTAAAATCTCATGCATCTTTTGAAGTTTTTAGATATGTGTACAAATTAATAGGACAACATAATCCAAATGTTTTTCCATTATTGCTTCATGGAATTATAGGAGGAACAATTTTTTTTTCAGTACGGGGGATTGAACCCAGCACCTCACGCTTGCATACTTTGTAAGTACTGTACCACTGAGCTGGACCCCCAGGCCATTTTTTCACTCGCTAAATTATGCAGCCTCTGGTCTCACACTTGTGATCCTCCTGCCTCTGCCTCCGGAGTTGCTGGGATTACAGGCATGCCCCTGACTGTAGGGGGGACATTTTAAGAGAATATCTGTGTTGCCTTTTTATAGAAAGGTAGGCAAAAAATCTTTTTTCTTGCCTTTGGAGAGGATTGTGTTTTCTGAGCATTGGCAATGTTCAGTTTTATGATTCAGAATTATTTTTGTGTTGATTTTTTTTTTCAGTACTAGGAGGTTGAGTCCAGGGCCTTGCACATACTTTGCAAGTGCTCGATCATTGTGTTGCACCCCCAGCACCTTTAAAAAAATCTTTTTTTAATCTTGAGACAAGGTCTCATTAAGTTATGCAGGCTGCCTCTAGCCTTGAACGTGTGATCTGCCTGCCTCCGTCTCTCAGCTGTGTTAAGATCTTTTTAATAAATCAACCCCGAAGAAAGATTAGTAACTACTGATTAGTAACGTTGGTTTATGCGTCAATGTAATTGAGGAAAGAAGTTAACTTAAGACATTGAATAATCTATCTTTTGACACAAATCAACCAATAAGGGTTCCAGCATTAATCAAAAAGGAATTAGCTTTTATTGGGAACAGACTCTCATAAGATGTACTATGCAGTTACTTTCAGTAACCTTTAATTTTCATAGTAAATATAAGAGGTAAGCATAATTGTTTCCATTTTATGGCTGAGAAAACTGAGTCTCAGAGAACTTCAACATCCCTGAGATGATGAGAAGAAAGAAAAACAACAACACTGAAACTAAGCCTTTTTTGGTTGAGAGAAGAGGAGAGAGTGATTTTCAAAGATGACAGATAAGGAACTTTACATTGTGGAACTTAATTATATTGCTTTCTTTCTCTATTACGTATAAGGCTAGAAGGGAAATAATGAATTTCACTTGCTATATAAACAAGTAATGGAAAGCACTGCTGGAATCTTAAAACAATATGGCTGTGCCTATAAAATTCCAGAACAGTGGCCAGTTAGGCATATTCAGTGAGAAAGGTAAAACGGATAGTAGACTAAATAACTACTTGGTTGAGCAATAATTTCACCTTTCAATTTGGTTTTTCTTTTTTCCATATAATTATATCCTAGAAAAAATGTACTAATGTAGGTACTAACACCACTTGAATTCTAAGAATTAGTTTAAACCTAACTTCATTTACTGGCTTCTCACATCCTTCCAAAGAATTATTTATGAAAATGAATTAGGTAGAAGTGAGTGTCAAACCATGTAAGGTGTTAGTTTTGATATTCCTATGCTTATTAGCATAAGTGAGTTTCAGAAATTTTATCATAAATCTCTGAAAATTATAAGTCAGAACTCGGAGAAGTAGTTTAATAAAAAGCTAGAATTCATTTTTCACATTCTAAACATGGTCACATAAATTTAAATATGCAGTTGAAATAATTTAGTAGCAAATATTTAAGATAGTATCAATGAGATATGCTGTCACATTCCTCTTTTTCTCCATTTTAAAGTTTTTATTACAAAAAAAGAAATACCCCCAAATCAAACGTTTTTAGCTGTAAAAATGTAAAAGCCCTAACAACAAGTTATTCTTTGATGTGGTTACTTTTGGGAATTAAGAAAATTAGACAGGTTTTATAAGTGTCCTTTAAAAATAAATAAGGATACTCATTGATTCACATCTCTGACTAGCCTCCAGTTTGCTAGAAAAGTTCAGAATAAATATGATGAGATCAGAGGCCTTAGAAATTGTAAACTCATTTTCTAACTGTGCAAGCTACATGTTTTTTAATCATTAAAAATAATTACGTGACAAAAATTAACATAAAGCACTTAAAGAGAAAGCTTTCTGTGTTTGGAATACCAAGACCTATCAATCAGGAAAGATGTAGTTAGAAAAATTTGGGAAAAATGAATTCAGAATTTTCCACATTTGAAGCATAGCACACATACTTTGACAGAAGAAAAAGCAAACAAAAACTCTCATTTTGGTCACAAGACACAAGATTCTTCATGTCTCCCAAGAGCTACCCAGTTAAACTTTAGGGGAAGAATCAAGACAGTGGAATTTATTTGTGTTGAGCTAAAAGGCTCTGAGTAAACATAAGTAGTCTATGATTCAGACAACAAACAGCCAATAATATGATTTTTGTGTCTTTCAAAATGCTGCTTAATAATCAAGTTGAGTTTATATGTTGAAATTTATGAGAAAGCTCATGTAGTATTTGCTAAGTTATATAGTCTTATGACTTAACTAATACATTATTTTCTTTAGTTGGGAAATTTCTTTCTGTGAAAATTTAAGTCTGACTAAAAGTCCAACACTAGTATGTATTCTGTTTCCAGACCACAAATTTTGGTCTTTCTATGAAATATGTTATAAGACTTTTGGTACCAGCTTTATATTTAGCCTATTTAGTTGGCTTAAATGACTGCATTAGTTTTTAACAATGAAACTTAATTCATATCAGGTGAACTAGGAACTACATCTGGGATCTGTTATGACTTGATGCTGCATGAGTTTATTTCAACAAGGAAAGGAAAAGCATTTTTAACCACAGCTCTGATTCAGAAATGATTCTGAATTTAGTTGCTCTGTAGCATCTTGGACCTTGTCCATGTAACAATTATTATAAATCTTCCTCCCACATCTTGCCCTCCCAATTTGAAATAAGTATGATGTGTTTGTATCACTCTCCAAGTATTGAAATTTGCATATGCTACCCAAAGCATTTTACTTTGCATTTGCAAACTTCAGATTCATACTTTTTCCCCCCCAAATAATGTGTCTTCTTGTGAAGAATTACATGTAGAACATTTTTTTGCTAATAGTTATTCAAATTATTTACTGTTTTTTTCCAGTTCCCTGGAAAACACTAAGAATGCTCTCACAATTTGGCTTGTCTGGATCTGGCAAAACTGGATTTGGAAAATCATGTTGGAATGTGAATCCAAAGCATCAAAATTTGTTAGAGCAGAGTGTTATCCCAAAAGTGTTAAGCAGCCAACTGGTACCAATTTCAACAATGTTGCTAGAGTGTTCTTCAGAAAAACAGTTTCTGTTTTAATCCCCGCTTTTTTGTCCAACATGTAGGACTTGAAGCTTTACCTTGTACTTCACTTGACATTTCTACTGCAGTTTCTCTATCTTACTAGATTATTTATTGATAAGATATAGTTTTGGAAAGATTAGCATTTTGCAAAATATTACATATGTTTTAGAAAGATGATATAGTACAATTTATACTTATGTAAAAACAAATCTGAAAGTTCAAAGACTAGGTTTAGGTTAAATATTATTCATCGTTCACTCATTGTTTCATATTAAGTATATATAAGGCAGTTCCTGGGGTTCATGAAGGAGTAGAAAGATGAATCAGATACAAATCTAACCTTATTTCTCTCTGTTAAAATTATTGAAAATATAATACATAGATAGCTAAATGGAAAAGGAGAGAGAATAGGAATAATAAAAGCAAATGTGGAAACGTTAACAATTGGCAGATTTTGAGTGGAGAGTATAAAAGAGTTCTTTGTATTATTCTTTTGAGTTTTCTGTATGATATCTGTAGACATCATTTTAAAATAAAAAGGTTTTGAGTATCTGCTTTGAAAAAAAAAGTAGTTCATATATCTAAAGAACTGAGAGTTTGCAATGTCCAGGGTCCTACTCAATTATGGGAACTACATCTCAAGTCCCTTTTTTCCACCCTACTCTTTCTGAAATCATTCTTTAAACTTAGGGTCCACTCAATAAATGTCTAATCATTGTGTCTTTACTTCTTCCTTTGAATCCCAATCTTCAGGATATAAGTATTGAGATTAGACCATGAAACTATGGTAAACTGCATATATAATACACATGAGAAAATATGCAACAGACAATTTTGTAAGCAACTGTGTGCGTGCCTCCTCAACTAGAAGGTAGTAGATTTGGACTGATCTCATTCACTATCTATTCTCATTTAAAACTGCCCATCCTCACTCTCAAACTGTGAGCAAGTTGAAGGCTGGGCTTTTATATTTCTCATCTTTATATGTCCCTCAGAGACGCATGTGTGTAATAAGTACTCCATTCATGTTTGTTGATGGTATGAGTGCATGAATAAATACAGATTCAAATATTTTTCTGCCAAAGATCTTTGAATTGGTTTCTCTTTATTTCTTTTCTCACACTTAGGCAACACTGATCTACATGTGTCTGAATTAGCCTAGAGTGTGTAAAATTTAATCTACATGATTCTTTATGGTAGACATTCTAATTAGAACTGTAAGGTACAAACTGTACGTAGGAATTTGACAAACAATGAATTTGTCAAAATGAAAGGGGATTTGTAATCTGGAGAATATTACTGGGGAGCTAATATATTTAGTATGTGGTTAAATACTTAATATGTATGATTGTGTCTCTTCAAAATCACAAGCTCTATATTATGTATATGCTTTTCAAATGACATTTGAGTAAGGATGAAAAAGGTATCTAAGGCGACGAAGGGCACTTCTGGACTTGGAAAACATCTCAGGTTCAATAACACCATTTTGAGTTATCTAAATTCATACCTATTATCACTTAGGTGAACGTTGATGCTGCCACTGGATCATATACAAATATTCAGATTTTTGTTTTCCTCATCATTCTGAAGGTTATCTCTCTGGTTGCTCTGAAAATCAGGTGACAGCCATTTCCCATGATGCTTTAAGGGCTGTCAAACTGTCCATCAAGCTGTCACCTGACCAATCGTTCCCATGGTTCCTTTAGACTTTCAGTATGATAAACTGAAAGGCACTATTATCTGTGTGGTGTGAAGGGGAACTGTTTGGGCTTTGATAAGATATCACTACTCCCAGGTGAGAAGCGGCTGACAGCACATCAAGGCAAAACAACACGTAGAAACACTGAACAGGGAAGCACAGGTTTACAAACATCTGTTGTCATTGTTTATTACTTTTCTTTGGGCTTAAGTTTCTGACTCATCCTTAGATAATTCAGAAAGAGGTATTTTGCTATCTAGCTTGCCGATGACAATTGCTTCTCTTTTCATCCTGGGAAAAGAATCTTAATACTGAAAATACCTCTGTGTGCCTTCTCGATTCTTGACACACTTGCTTTTTCTACCTTATAGTCTGCTAATGCCGTTAATTGCTTTTCAAAAACAAGTGTCTAAGAATATATTTTACTGTAACAGAAAATGCACTTTGGTGACTCAATATGATAAATTTAATTAATTATATCTGAGAGGTCATTATTAATATACCAATGTACAAGAAATATGATCTGGTGTTAGTATTGACATATTAGCTTATATTTTAATGTTGATGGTAAAGGTATCAAGTCCAATATTTCATAAGAATTAAGGCTTGTGAAGCATATTCAGAGCTTTTTAATTGCTCTGAATTATACTAATATAAATAAAAACTCAAATTTTTACACAAAGAACATAAATGAGAGGAAAAACATTGCCCTTACCAGAGCAAGGTTGCAGTCAGGATTGGGAAAGGAAACTTATTTGTAAGGTTGGGGGGGTGAGGGTTGTGAGGCCAAATATCACTGAAGGAAATCTGTCTGGAAAGTCACTATATATATATATATATATATATATGTATATATGTATGTATTTTTTTTGTGGTACTAGGGGTTGAACCCAGGGTCTTGCACTTGCATGCTCTGCAAGTGCTGGACCACTGAGCTGCACCCCCAGCCCATTTTTTTATGAGACTGGGTCTCGCCAAATGATGCAGACTGCCTCTGGTCTCGAACTTGCGATCCTCCTGCCTCCACCTCCCAAGCTGCTGGGATTACAGGCGTGCGCCACTGCGCCTGGCTTGAAAGTGGGTATATTTTAATAAAGCTACAGAAACAACCTTACATTTATGATTTAATTCTCTGGATTTACATAGCCAAACAGTAGTGATAGAAAATTAGGTATTAAAGGCTGAGTTCTTGAATCCTTCCTCCATGTAAATATAATTTTACTCTTGAAGGGGTTTTGTGATTTGTCCTTTTTCTCTTCCTGCTGCTCTGATGGCATGTGCTAACAGGTTTTTTGTGTGGCTGTATGCCCTTAAATGCCATCATTATACGAACAACTGAATGTGCCCTTTGGAGAGCATTCAGGGAAAATAATCTGTTGTTGTTTATTGTGGTTTTTAGCAGAATAAAAGTACTGTAGTTAGTTGCTAACACCACCACCTTGTGTACAAATATTTTTTTGCAAGCAGTTTCCTAATATCATTAAGCAGTATTGTAATTTCATTACATAGTAATGTAGCACTTCGATTACAGACATTTAAGTAATTTTATAATTCAAAATCTAAGAAAAATAAACCAGGGTTTCTTTTTAGTCCTTTGTAATTAGTTAACCAC
>VMDO01017606.1:17500-44415 GCA_007922755.1 Pedetes capensis
GGAAGTAATGGGACTGCTGTATTTCTAGGACATTAGGGAATATGTGCCTGTTGGATCATATTTAACTTATAAGGGATCACTTTCTAACATTAATGTGTTCATTTACTTACTTACTTACTTACTTACTTACAGTGATGTGGGGTTCAATCCAGAGCCTAAGTGTTCTACCACTGATCTGCTCCCTTAGCCCCTTTTTATTTTTAATTTTGAGACAAGATCTCAATAAGTTACACAGGCTGCCTCCTGCCATGAAACTGGCAATCCTCCTGTCTCAGCCTCCTGAGTAGCTGGGATTATTGGCATGTGCCACTGTGCCAGGTAACCCAATGTATTTAAATTAAAGAAACAAAAATAAACGAGGCTTAGAAGCTCCAGTTTTATCTGTACTGATCCTAAGAATATTCTAAAAATGCTTTTCATGAAAATCATATCATAACAATTTCAAACTGTGCTTTTAATATTATTTCTAATTCACTTAAAAAATTTAAAAACAGGGTGTCCTACAAAATTTTCAGAAAAAATTGTTGCTGTTGTTGTTAGGTACTGTCAAATAGAATCTGACTCATAGCAACTCTATGTACAACAGAATAAAACTCTCCCCAACACTGTGCGATGCCCGGCACTATGTCAGTGCTTCTCTGCTATTCATATTTTCAATGGCAGATTGTTTCAGGATTGTATTGGGAGTGGGCTATAAGGTCCTTCTCCCATCAGAAAAATAGCAATGTTCAATAATAAAATATGTCACCAACATTTGGTAATAACCAAAGCAGTGGTGGTTTTTTTGCTTGTTTTTGTTTTTGTGCTTTGAGGAGCTACTGGGACTCACTGCCAGATGTTCTAATTCTACTGGTCTTGGGAAGCCCCTTGCACATTGCAATGCCAAAAGAGTTCTATATCTCCAAGCTTAAAAACTAGGGATAAATACATTAAACTAGAAATGTATGTAATTTTGGTGAAAAAGTAAATATTCCCTCAGATTACAGGACTATTACTGTGAAATGCGTGACTAGAAACTTCATCATTTGTGGAAGCTTTACAGTTATCTGAAGTTGTCACTTTACAGAATCATGATTGAAATACTTTTAGGGGGCTGTTAATCCATTTAGGAAGAAAAAGATCTAATAATATAAGCAATAAGTATGATATTCTAAATTCAACTCTCAGACATACACAAACAAAAATTCAACTCACTTTGTATCACTAATTAAAATTGCAGGGTCAATTTCCTCATCTTCCTGGGAAAAATAAATCAGTGTTGGCCAGAATGTTTCTGTGGCTGAAGGGTGACTAGGGTGACGGAAGGGCTCACTGGTGACTGTAGCTGGGTTCCAAGCCTGCTGTACTAATGGTAACAGGAAGTCAACAGATTAAAAAATGTCTGCCATTTGGCACATGTAAACATGGATTGAAATCATGTAATAGTTACTCTATGGTGGTTGCTTTCTGCACTGTACTTTGATTGTTCTTGATGACTGTGAGTGCCTAGTCATAGTAGGACTCATTGGTCTGTCACTTCCTCCTTGATGCTTAAGGTCAGACAACCCAGGCAGCGCATGAAATAAACTGGAAACTGCCTGTTTGACTCGGCAGTTTTAGTTACAGTTCCATTAGGAAGTCAGTGCCCTCTATCCACTTCTATATCTATGTTGTAGACTTCCTATAGTCCTGTAGTGCTTTAGTTTAAAATTTTAATTATTTAAAAATACTATGTACCTGGCAGGTGACTAATATCCAGAATACATAGAGAACTTAAACACTAAAACACATAATCCAGTCAATAAATGGGCAAATGAATTGAACAGATATTTCTCAGAATCAAAATGCCAATAAATATATGAAAAAAAAATGTTCAACATCCTTAGTCATCAGGGAAATGGAAGTCAAAACTACATTGAGACTGCATCTTACCCCAGTCAGAATGTCTATCATGAAGAAAACCACCACCAACAAATGCTGGTGAGGACACAGGGCCAGGGATGAACACTTCTATACTATTGGTAGGAATGTAAATTAGTACAGTCACTATGGAAATCAGTATGGAGCTTCCTCAAAAAAACTAAAAACAGAACTACTATATGATCGAGTTTTCCACTCCTGGGTGTACACCTGAAGGAACCTAAGTCAGCATACAGTGGAGACCTGCACACGTGGCACCAGCACTGATTTACTGTGGCATTATTCACCGTAGCTAAGTTATAGAATCAGCCTAGGTACCCATCCATAGACGTATGGATAAAGAAAATGTGGTGTTTATGCACAATGAGGTATTACTGAGCCATCAAGAAGAATGAAATTATGTTATTTGATGGAAATGGATGGAACCGGAGCTCCTCATATTAAGTGAAGTAAGCCAGACTCAGAAAGAAAAGTATGACAAGTTTCCTCTCAAATCCATAATGTGGATTTAAAAAAAACCATGAAAGTAAAAGAGGGGCTATTTAGGAAGAGGAAGACCATTAAGAGGTAGAAGGACAAGAGAGGGTAATGAAGGGGGTGCGTATGACCAAAGTACATGATATACGTGTATGAAAAAGTCATAATGAAAGCCTTTATTTTGTACAATGAATATATAGTAATAAAAGAATTAAAAAAAATACTGAATTATACTTCATCAACTTTGTGCAAAACAAACAAATAAACAGAAAGATTTCTGGGAATTTATACAGGAAAAGTCTCACTTGGCATATGGGATTTTGCTGAGTCAACCAAGAATGGCTGGCTTCATAGGATGGCTTGACTCTAATTGAATTTTTCATGGTCTAGAGCAAAAGTGGGCAAACTGTGGCCAGAAAGATAATCTGGACTGCTACCCATTTTTGTAAGGCTTTGTAGGCTAAAAACTGCTTTTATTTTTTTAGTGTTTTTGTTGTTGTTTTTGTTTGTTTTTGTTTTTATTTTTGTCTTTATTTTCAACAGAGTCTCACCATGTAGCCCAGGTTGGCCTTGAACTCACAATATTCCTGCCTCTGTCTTCAGAATACTGGGATTACAGCCGTGTCTTATCTTGCCTGGCTCTGATTTTTACATTTTTAAGTGGTTTAAAAAAATTGTGATGTGTGAAAATTGTATGAAATTCAAATTTCAGTGTCCTTGCATAAAGTTGTATTGGGACACAGTCATGCTTACTTGTTTCCCTATTGTCTTGGCTGCTTTTGTACTAAAATGGTAGAATTGAGTGGCTTCAGCAAAGAACATATATCCCACAAAACCCAAGATATTTACTATTTGGTCTTTTTCAGGAAAAGTGTGTCTGTCCCTACTAAAGAGTAATATTTCTTAAAGTTTAGAAACATACAAATCCCCTAGGATCTTACTGAAATATAAATTCTGATCCATTGGTCTATTCTGCATTTCTGACAGGCTACCTGATGATGCTGACACCACTGGCGTCAGGATCACACTTCAAGAAGCAGAGCACGAGACCCTGCCTCTCACTGTAAAGACTCAGAAGCCTGATATATTCCTGATCAAGAGCAGATCTTTCAGGAATGGATTTACATTAACCCCATAAGATTGATCTAGGAACTGACAAGTTTAGTTTACTAGTCAGTCAATGAGAAATATGGTAGGACTGATCCATAATATTCTGTTCCTATAAACATGGCACTTGAGATGCTATATTAGATCAGGTTATTTTATAAGAATGGAAAGGAAACAAGAGGAGATCATTGTGTGTTTGAATTGTTGAAAGATCTCAAGCCAGTAAAGATGTGCTAGCTTGCTGCCATTGGTACTAGTCTGGTAGTGTTTTAAAATGTACCCAAGTGATTATAGTTCACAATAATTTATTATATATTTTATAAAGAACTAGAACAGAGGAGTTGAAAACTTCCCAACCTAAAGAAACAACAAATGTTTAAAGATAGAGAAATGGTAATTAATCTGCTTCCATCATTTTGCATTGTATTGTTGTTGTTGTTGTTAGGTGCCGTCGAGTCGGTATCCGACTCATAGCGACCCTCATAGGATTTTCAATGGCAGACTGTTTCGGGATTGCCTTGGGAGTGGATTGCCACGTCCTTCTCCCATTTTTGCGGTGCTGGGAATTGAACTCGGGACCTCAGAGACTGCAGTGCAGCGCTCTATCCACTGAGCTAAATCCCAGCCCTTAGAGAGCATGTTGTTGTTGTTGTTGTTAGGTGCCGTCGAGTCGAGTCCGACTCATAGTGACCCTATGTACAGCAGATCGAAACACTTGCCGATTCTGCGCCAGGCAAACGATCTTATTTATGTTTAAGCCCATTGTTGCAGACACAGTGTCAATCCATTTGGTGGAGGGTTTTCCTCTTTTGCATTGACCTGCCACTCTCCCAAACATGATGTCCTTCTCCAGGGATTGTTCTCTCCTGACTACATGTCTGAAATATGTAAGACGCAGTTTGGCCATTTTGCTTCCAAGGAGCACTCTGGTTGTACTTCTTCTAGGACAGATTTGTTGGTTCTTTTGGCAATCCATGGTATAGACATATTGAATTATCACACTGTACCCCATAAATTCAGCTCAGTTGGTAGAGCACTGCGCTGCAGTCTCTGAGGTCCCGAGTTCAATTCCCAGCACCGCAAAAATGGGAGAAGGACCTGACAATCCACTCCCAAGGCAATCCCGAAACAGTCTGCCATTGAAAACCCTATGAGGGTTGCTATGAGTCGGATACTGACTCGACGGCACCTAACAACAACAACAACAACAACAACAACTCCATAAATAGGGCTGGGGTTTAGCTCAGTTGGTAGAGTGCTGCTCTGCACTCTCCGAGGGCCTGGGTTTGATCCTTAGCACTGCAAAAATGGGAGAAGGACTTGGCAACCCACTTCTGAAGCAATCCTGAAACAATCAGGCATTGAAAACCCTATGGGGGTCCCTATGAGTTCTACCTGACTCGATGACACCTAACAACAACAACCTCATAAATACAAAATTTAAAATTGTGTATCAATTAAAAATAAAGAGTAAAATTTAAAAAGATTAGATAAAAACTGCACATAACATTTATTCTAATCAGGTATAGCAAGTCATGCAAACATAAATGACTCGCATAAAGGGAAAAGATTTTATGTTTACAGATCCCTAGAAATAGGGGGCATGGAAAAACACCAAAGTTAGTCAGAAGACAGAGAGAGCAAGATTAAAACATTGACAAGAGCCTTTCCTCTGGGTTCCACAGGAAGGAATGGGAGAGGGAGAGAAAACAGGTTTCAGATAGGATAATTAGAATAATTCCACCAAGCTCTGGGGCTTAGGAGTTGCCTCTAGTTGTCTGGTACCTGGCCCTGGGGTGAGGGTAGGTGGATAGTGGCATGGAATGTAAGAACTAAATAAAGGGAGGTATGCAGGGGTATAGGTTTCGGATTGTTTGGCTTATGTACGAAAGTCACTCTATGATTTGAGTTGTTTGATATCTCTAGGAATTACACTTGAGAGGGTAGGTGTCTCCAGTGTTAGTAAGGCCCTAGATGTCAAAACATCAGAAACATGGAAATAAAAAAGCAGTTCTGTCCTTGGGCGAGGGTGCCCTTTCCTAGGATGGTTATTGGATGGACACTGTGCCTGCATGCCTCCTTAATTACCTTTTTCTGTATTTTTATAGTTGACCAACCCCCCTTCACATTGATACATTCTTCCTTCAGATCTGCTAATACTTTTATTTATTTTTCTTTTATTTTCCTTTTTTTTTCCCCCTGAGATGGCATCTCACATTGTTGTTTAAGCTGTTCTTGAACTCATGGGCCCACGGGATCTTCCTGCCTTAGTTTCTTGAGTAGCTGGGACTACAGGTGTGTACCACCATGCCAGGCTAGATCTGTTAATTCTTTTAGGTTACAGAAAATTTCTTCTGGGGATTCTCTGGCCTCTTTTAATTGATTTTAAATGCTGATTATCAATTCAATATGGCTTCTATCCATTATGTGTTGATTTCTACTTTAACTTACAAAACTATTTTATTTTGCTCACTACCATGCTGGAGAGGAATTTTTCTCTATAGTGTCCAATACAGACAACACCATATTTAGTATATGTAACTTCAACTTAATATGACTTTTTCAACAATTGTAAGACCTTACTTCAGACCATGCAATCCTCAGTCTTTTCCAGAAGGTCGCAGATTGTTGGTGGTGACTTTGAAGTGGTAGCTCTGAGTGGGAGCCACTTCTGATGAGACTAGTTACACAGGATGCAGGTGACATTGTGGTCATGTATAAGCTTCTGTCTCCTTTCTGCCTAGAGATTTTTACATGCTATTTATGGAGAAAAGAAGTGGCAGATCCCCTTTCCCCAGACAACTGAACACATATAGGCTGATTCTGAGTGATCTTTCTGGGAGTCCTGTATTAGCCGCTCTAGCTATATAGAACTTTCTAAAACTTCAGCAACCTCATTATGCTCCTCATTTACATTACATAGTGAATATAATCTTGGTTCACTTTTCTTTATTATTATGAGAAATTATGCCATGACGTTTAAAAAGACTTCCCTGTATATTTCAAGTTTGTCTTAACTCTAAACTCATGAATAGCATTGAGAAAGAACTAGACCTGTGTCCTAGTACTAGTTACTGTGTAACCAGGATCCAATAGTTTCCTCATCGATAAAAAATAGAAGAAAGCTTTTGGATTACCAGTGTATCTCCAAAATGTCCATGGGCCCTTCCACCTTTAAAATACTGAACTCAACTGAAATGTTTCTCTAAGGCACACATAAAAATGGAATTCATTACTTTATTGACACATTTGGGACAGGTGCTATTTGGTAATTTGGATCTTCATGGGGCTTTTATTTTTTACTCCTCATATTGTTGTTAACTTGTTTGCTACTCTGTTCTTAATTTCCTTCATCAAAAAAAAAAAAAAAAAAAAAAAAGCGGGGTTGTAGTGGTGTACACCTGTGTTCCCAGTGACTTGGGAGGAGGAGGCAGGAGGATTGAGAGTTCAAGGTCAGAGGCAGCCTATAGAGCTTAAAGAGACCCTGTCTCAAAATAAAAAAAATAACAGAGTGAGGTAGGGCTGAGGGTGCAGGTCAGTGGTAGAGTCCTTGTAAAGTATGTGTGAGGCCCTAGGTTCAACCCCCACCCAGTACCTGAAAGAAACAAAACAAAAACAACAAACAAATAAACAAAACCACTATTGAACACAGATATTTTATGTTGTTTTGCATTTCTCAGAATTTTGTATAAAGGGACCATCCAACAGATGTTGATTGAAAGTTGAATTAGTGTGGCAATATTCTCAGACAAGTAACTTTGGATTAGCAGACCTTTAAAAGACCAAGAGGATATAACTTTCCAAAATAAGGTAGAACTTTGACAAGCCAGTTGATTGGGCGTGTGGCAATTTCTGGCTTTATACTACAGTAACTGCATTTTATAAAGTTATAAAATAATTTTATTTCTCTGAGAACTTTGAAAGAGTAACTTTACATTAAATTTCTTAGTATTTCACTATATTTCTGATGGCTAAAGTAACTTCTGATAATTCTGTAATTAGGTTCTACCTAGAAGATAAGAAAATTTTTGCATTGAGATTGGAATTTTCGCATTATAGCTTGTGTAAAGGAAGGTGGTCTAGCTAGAACAATGTCAATGCCATATCTGTATATGCTTTGTTGGTGTCAATAAAATTTTTAGAAAGGTATTTTCTTCCTTTAATACATTTCCACTTATGTGCAATGTTTTGATCAGAAAAATAAAAGTAACAGTGAGTGATAACAAGGGGACCCAATACAGAACTAGTGCCAACTGATGCAAAAATGCCATGGAAATCTGTGGCCCAGAAATAATAGCTCACCAAAATACACACACACAGTTGTTGGACTCCTGAACAGATACACAGCCGTCTGTGTAGACAACAGTGCTGTTGGCCAAGAGTCCCGGAGGCAGGCCAACCTCCCACCCAGATGCCACTGCCAGGGAAGAACCATTTGGCATCCTGTCCTCTGGCTGCCAACCTTCTCTTCTACTCTCTGGCATGATTTGTACAGGGATTGCTCAAATAAATTAAGACTCTGAAACATTCTGCACTAATATGCCGCAAAAATGCAGAACACAGTGTCACAGGAGCACTTTATGCAATTTGAATGCTGTGTTATCCTTTTATTTTTTCCTTAACTGTTAAAGATCTTTGACTTCTATTTATTTGTTCACAAATAAATGCAATTGCTTTGGAATTAAGAGCGATCTATTTTGATTTCTGCAAAGAGCTGACTGTCCTCAACCCAGAAATACATGCCTTGGAACTTTTAAAGAATAAGTAATCAACAATATATGGTGGGGGGAAAGGAAGAGGGAAGAGGGAAGAAGAAGAAGGAGGGGGGGAAGAGGAGAAGGAGGAAGAGAAGAAGAAGAAGAGGAGAGGAGGAGGAGGGGGGAAGAGGGGAGGGAAGGGGAGGGGGAGCGGGGCAGGGGGACATGGAAAATGAATCAAATGCTTATTATCACACACAAGAAAGATAAACATTTTTACAATGAGGAATAATACATCAGGCAGCCTAATTTATTTAACTGTGTTGTATAAAGATTTCTTGATGACCCATACAACCCGATGGAGGTATGAATTGTGTGACTAACACACAAAGGGGGCTAGAGTTTGGCTCAGTTGGTACAGTGCTGCTCTGCACTCACTGAGGCCCTGGGTTTGATCCCCAGCACCAGAAAAATGGGAGAAGGACCTGGCAGCCAACTCCCAAAACAATCAGCCATTGAAAACCCTATGAATAGCAGAGAAGCACTGACAATAGTGCCGGGCATGGCACAGTTGTCAACAACAACAACAACAACATGGAGAGACAGCTTATTCACAGGAAAGCATGTGGCTGAAGTACATTGCAGAAAATACAATATTTCATTCCTTTTCAGATAAAAAATATCTATTTGGTCATTGTTGTTGTTGTTAGTGTCCAACATCGAGTTAGTGTCCGACTCATAGTGACACTATGTACAACAGGTGAAATCTATTATCAGTGCTTCTCCACTATTTGTAAGATTTTCAATGGGTGACTGTTTTTTGGGAGTGGGTTGCCAGGTCCTTCTCCCAAGCCTACAGCACCTGGTGTTCCCAGGTGGTCTCCCATCCAAGTACTAACCAGGCCCAACCCTGCTTAGCTTCTGAGATCTGATGGGATCAGACGCCACAGTGGTACAGCAGCAGGCATTTGGTCATTAGATTCAAGTAAAACTATTTGTTTTCCGACTTTACATTAATATTGATAAAATCTATTTTCCTATTTCCTAAATGTGATAAAGTTGTTAATAATTACATTTAAGTGATATTTCCATAATTAAAGATCTTCAGTAGCATATAAAGTACTCTTCATTATAGAAAAGTTAACAGCTCTACAAGTATAACCTGCACCTGTACCACCCTGGCATCTGATCTGTCAGGTCTCGGAAGTTAAGCAGGGTTGGGCTTGGTTAGTCCTTGGATGGGAGACTGCCTGGGAACACCAGGTGCTGTAGGCTTGGGAGAAGGACCTGCCAGCCCACTCCCAAAAATCAATCAATCAGCCATTGAAAACCCTATGAATAGCAGAGAAGCACTGACAGTGCTGGGCATGGCAGAGTGTGGAGGAATGTTGCCTACTCCCAAAAATCAATCAATCATCCATTGAAAACCCTATGAATAGCAGAAAAGCACTGACAGTGTTGGGCATGGCAGAGTGTGGAGGAATGTTTCATCTGTTGTAGGTAGGATTGCTATGGGTCAGAACTGACTCATAGAGACCCTATGTACAACAACATACAAATAGGTGGATGATGGTACTATTAGTTGTCCAATGTCTCACTGGGAATTTTCTAACTCACTGATCCAAATGAAGCCTACTGCATTTACTCTGCATGGTCTTCTTTAGTGATTTCACCTAGCCCCACATTTTAGGAGAAAATTAATTCATGTACTTTCTACATAATTCTTCACTTTCTCTTGTAAATTCTAAGTAGAATCTCTTATCTCTCTGTGAGTTGAGGAAATGGGCTAAATTAGTGGAAATGTAGATGTTCCCTGTCCATGGATTGGAGGAAGAGGAACAGCTCCAGTCTGCGTCCCTTTTCTGTCTGGCATTCTTTTATCTGTCTTTGAGCACCAGCTTTCCTTTATTTTTCTGTGGCCCATCTGTGTGTCTGCAAACATCTACACACATCATCAGATGCCAGCAGTGGCTGCAATAGCTCCCTGGTCCTTCCTAACTGAATGAAAACTCCAAACTGCCAAGACTGACAATAATCTTCTTTTTCATAGACATGTGCTACCTGGAAGCCTTACAATAAATTTTGTGTTTTCATGGCACTTTACAGACCTTCAGTAATTACAGGAGTGTGCGTGTTTATTCTTTTGTCTGATTATTTATGATGGCATTTTCAAATATATTTTATAAACACTAATTTTGAGGCATGTAAAAAATAGTTTTGGCTAAATTTGTTGAACAGTTGGTATGTGGTTTGCATAGATTTTTATTTTCCTCCTGTGCTCACAAGTTGTTAAAGTTTGACTAGTATGTTACCAGTGTATGGATAAGGGAAGTGATGACTGGAGAAATTACATGATATGGGTAAGCAGTTTAGCTGGGCAGAACATGAACCTGGCAGTTTCAATCTAGAATTCATACTCTTAAACAGTATATATATGTGTATATATACATACACACACACACACACACACACACACACACACAGTGACTCAATGGCATCTAACAGCAACAATAAGAACAACTTAGGTGAAAATGGTTTGGGAATCAGTGAATTTGGTAATGTAGCGTTACACCAAATTGAAAAAAAAATTTTTTTTGCAGGATTTCTCAGGGTCTTTAATATGACTTTGAAAAATCAATTCTGTAAGGTAGAATAAAATATGTGACATTTCCCAAAATTATTTGATCCTCATTGATCTCTCATATAATTAGTGCTCCCCAGATAACACTTTGGGAACATCTGCCTTGGAATATATTTTTAGAAACAGAATTGTTGGATTAACCCAATTATACGTTCTACTGCTTGCTTTTACAATTCTGAGTGAACCACTATTCTTTAGCAAATGAGAATCTGGGAAAGTAATAATGGCTTCAGTAGGTGATGGGGACCCTGACACAGAAAATACACCAGGTGGAATAGGTGTGAATAACCATGAGATAGAGTAGACAGTGTCTTGTAATTTAAATCTTCAGTTAATTACTAGTGTTCCTTCTACACCACTTCCAGGAGAAAGAGCTAAATAATAAAAAGAAACAATGATGCTAATGCTCAATATATGCAGTATGTAGTGAACTCCTTTATATTTTATCTCATTTGTCTGTAACAATAGACCCATTTTATAGGAAAGGTAATGAGATCAGAAAGGCTTATAAGCAGGAAGTAGTAGATCTGGGACTCAAACCTAAGACTTCTGATTTCTACTCTAATTAGTTTTTCAGGATTCTGCTAGTACTCTGAAAAGTAGATTTCCAGGGGATAGCCAAGTAATTTTCCAGTCAATGTTTCATAGCGCCAACACCTTGCTGATTAGACCAAAGAGCCTGATACTGATGCCGAGGCAGGGCACAAGGTACTCAAACCTGAGTGTCTAGTTTCAAATGTTGGTCCTGCCACTCGCTGTGTTTGAAGTCCTGGGAAACACATTTAACTTTATTAAGTTACTTAATCATCAAAATAAAATTAAACTATATGTAGCCAATTGCACCTATTAAGACAGACAAATGGCTAACATTTTTTTGTTTAAGTTTTCAGAAAAAGGTTTAAAATAAGATTTTTCATTAACATTCAGTTAATGAGAAATAACATTTAATTAACTAACCAGAGTGTCTGTTTCTTTAAATGGTTTTATTTACCAATATTTGACTTTCTCTAAAGACTTTCCTGATTTATCCTGGCCTTAGTTTGAAAGTCGGTGTATCCTCCAAGATTCATGTTGAAACTTAATTGCCAATGTGATTGTGTAAGTAGTGGGGCCCTCAGGCAGTGATTAAGTCCTGAGGTAGAGCCCCTGTGAATGGGATTATTAAGAGGTGTGAGGAGCTGTTTCCTTCTTTTGCCCTTCTGCCCTTTTTCCTTCCACTATATGAGGACTCAGTCTTTGCTCCCTCTGGAAGATTCAGAGATAAGATAGCATCTTGGAAGCTGAGACCAGGGCCTCGCCAGAACCTGAACGTGTTGCTTCCTTGTTCTTGGACTCATCAGCTTCCAGATCTGTGAGAAGTAAATTTCTATTATTTTTAAATTACGCAGTCTCATGTATTTTGCTATAGCAGCACAAATAGTCTAAGACAAGACCCTTTGAAGGTTGTCAAGTATAAGGATAGAGGTAATATTGATGATGATAATGTTCTCATTAGTTAGTGCTTTTTACAGTAGGAATTTTCTTGGATATTTGTATTAGTTCCTCTAGTTACCTTTTCATGATGCTAGATTTTTTTTTTTTTTTTAGTTGACATGAGTGGGGCCAGAGTTCCCCAAACTTTGTTTTTCATAATGCCCCTAGGTTAAAAAGAAGTGCTTAATAGTTTCATTTATTAAGTGCTAAGGTCCAAATGAGTTTATAAGTATTTATATCTTAACAACTTAATAGCCTTTTAAACATTAATATATTATTATATAATTGTATATCACATAATATATACCATAATCATATAACTATGCATTACATAATCTATAGAAGTTAAAATAAAATATTTTCTTTTTATTCCTAAATAATCAAAATGACTTGCTAAGGGGATATGTATCTGTTAGCCACTGAAAGACTTCTCAGTCCTTGGAATCAGATTGGTTTCTCTCATCCTCAGTTGCTGTTACACTTCGATTTTAAGTGTGATACTTGCTGACTCAAGGCTCTGTACATCATGAAGAACTGCATAAAATGTCCCAGACTGGGGTGGTAGGAAGGAAGGAGTTATTTAATGTAGAAAGTGGGGATCTGCAGATATTGTTAATCTAGTGGGCAGAGTTGAGTTTAGAAATTAGAGTGTTTTTACTAAGTCAAAAGGCCCAGCCCTAAATGGAGGGTCACGGCAGGTGTGTAGTCTGAATCCATACGCAGAAGTGACATAAATCACAACCTAAGGAGCAAAACTGTCTAAGCCAGCAGTAATGACTGCCTGCCAAATACCTGTCAGAACCATAGTGATCCCTCCCTCTGGACAGGCCTAGGTTTTGTTGCTGTTAGATGAGCAATGACACAGACATTTCAGTACTGTAAGTGACCCAGGGGCCAAGCAGAATTATTCTGTCTTATGATTTCCAATACTCATTAGCATAAAAACTCTCAGAAAATCAGGAACAGAACTTTCTCGACATGATGAAAAGCATTTATGAAAAATCTACAGTTAACATCATATTCAAAGGTGAAAACTGAAAGCTTTCTTAAGCTCAGGAAACAAACAAGAATGTTCATTTTATATCTGCTCCTTAGCATTGTCCTGGAAATTCTACCTAGAGCAATTAGCCAAGAAAAACAAATACTAGGTGTCCAAATTGGAAAGAAAGAAGTTAAACTCTCTCTGTTTGGATATCATTGATCCAATGTGTAGAAAACTTGAAAGAACATACAAGAGAACTATTACAACTAATAAATAAATACAGCAGTATTGTTGTTAGGTGCTGTCGAGTTGATGTCCAACTCATAGCGACCCTATGTACAACAGATGAAACACTATTGTGTTTCTCTACTATTCATAGGATTTTCAATGGCTTTTTTTTTTTTTTTTTTGGGAGTGGGTTCTTCTCCCAAGCCTACAGCACCTGGTGTTTCCAGGCAGTCTCCCATCCAATACTAAAAAGGCCCCACCCTGCTTAGCTTCTGAGATCTAACAGGATAGGACACCACAGTAGTACAATTGCAGGCAGCAGTGTTTCTATACAACAGCAATGAACAATTTGGAAAGGAAATTAAGAAAGAAATCCCATTTACAATAGCATCTAAAAGAATAAAAGACCAAGGAATAAATTTAACCAAGAAGGTAAAAAACTTGTACTGAAAACTAGAAAACATTTCTGAAAGAAAATATAAAAGACATAAGTGGGAAGATATCTCACGTCCACAGATACAAAGACAAGATGTTAAGATGTTATGCTACTCAATACTTTTACAGATTCAATGCAATTCAGATCAGAATTTCAACAGTCCTTTTTGCAGAGATGGGAAAGTCAGTTCTCAAATTCATATGGAATTACATGAGTGTATGAATAGACAAAACAAGCTCAAAAAAGAGCAAAGTTAGAGTATTCACATTTTCCAGTTTAAAAACTTATTTTAAGATTTAAATTTTTAATTTGAAGCTATGATAACCAAACTAGTGTAATACTGGAATAAGGATAGATGTACATACCAATGGAGTAGAATTCAGAGTACAGAAATAAGCTAAAAAATCTATAGCCAACTGACTTTTGACAAATTTATCAAATCCATTCAATGGAGAAAGAATAGTATGTCAATAGATGGGGCTGGGTCAATGAGACTTCTACATGCAAAAGAATGAAGTTGGACTCTTACCCTATACCATAAACAAAAATTGACTTTAAATGGATCAACAACATAAATATAAACTTTAAAACTCAGCCAGTGTCTTGTGTGATCTGCTGAAACCTTTCTGAAGGAATGAAACACACTTAAATAAATGAGTAACAAATAAATTAATGAACAATGCTTCTTGCTTAAGTTGAACATAAATATAGTTGTACTTGCAGGTGAAAAGAACCAACAGATCTGTCCTACATGAAGTACAACCAGAGTGCTCCTTGGAAGCAAGGATGGCTAGACTGTGTCTCATGTATTTTGGACATGTAGCCAGGAGGGACCAATCCCTGGAGAAGGACATCATGTTCAGGAGAGTGGCAGTCAATGAAAAAAAAAGGAAAACTCTCAACTAGATGGACTGACATGTGTCTGCAACAATGGGCTTAAACATAAATAAAATCATTTGGCACAGAATCGGGGAGTGTTTTGTTCCACTGTACATAGGGTCACTATGAGTCGGACCCAATTCGACGGCACTTAACAACAACAGGTGAGGGTAAGAAGACAATATGGGCTAAAGAAAAATGGGACAAGAAGAATCCCAAGTGCTTTTATGTTTCTAAAAACACCAGTGGTGATAAAGGAATAATCAAATTTCAGTGCTCTGGTTGCCATAAGGAATTTAAGAGCTAGCTCTCAGTGGAAGGTTCTGGTCATCATTGGAGCCCTGCGGATAAAATGAAGATGAAAGTAATCACATTTGTCACTATGTCACATTAATATGGTAAGAATTGGGGTTTTAGGAGGGGGGGAAAGTTCAAATGATATGCTTTTAAACTGGAAAAAAGAAAATTTTCCTGGTTTTAATCACAAGTTTTAGGCTTTAAAGAATGGGTTTATTATGTGCAATCATAGGATAAAAATGCCTTACAAAACAATGTCTAGTATACTATTGCCCCAAATAGCTTTGAAGTTGTCCTAGTAAAACAGGATGCTTACTTGATGTAAATGCTTACTTGCTTTTGTATCCAAGAGCTAATACTGAGAGTTTACCATAAGCTTGTTGTTGTTGTTGGGTGCTGTCCAGTTGATGTCTGACTCATAGCAATCCTATGTACAACAGATGAAACAGTATTGCCAGTGCTTCTCTGCCATTCATAGGGTCCTCAATGGCTGATTTTTTTTTTTTTTTTTTTTTTTTTTTTTTTTTTTGGTACTGGGGATTGAACCCAGGGCCTCCTGCTTGCATGCTCTGCAAGTGCTGGACCACTAAGCTGCGCTCTCGGCCCATTTTTGTTTTTTTTTTTTACTTTTTGAGACAGGGTCTCGCTAAATTACGCAGACTGCTTGTGGTCTGGAATTTTCGATCCTCCCGCCTCTGCCTCTCCAGCCACTAGGATTACAGGCATGCGCCACCATGCCCCGCGACGGCTGATTGTTCTTTAGGAGTGAGTTGTGGGGTCTTTCTCCCAAGACTCCAGCACCTGGTGTTCCCAGGCCATCTCCCATCCAAGTACTAATCAGGTCCGACCTTGCTTAGCTTCCGAGATCTGATGCCACAGGGGTATGGATGCAGGTTACCCATACGCTAGGAAGTGTTTTAGGTTCCTTAAATGTATTGAGTTACTTGGCCATCACTCTGAGCTAGGTACTGGTTAAATATTAAGCAATTAGATTTCTCTTTTTCCAGGTTTGAAGATTTCTATCTGCTTTGATTTTATTTTGCTTCTCTTATATTCTTCTGGTTTTATTTTGGTCTACCTAACTTTTGGTCACTTTCTTATTTCAGTACATTTTACTATTTACAGATTATTTTTGGACTCTGCTAATATGGTCTTTTAAAATTCACTTAAAGGAGCGAATCATCATCAATTGATTTTCATGAATGTGTGTGACAATACAGAAAGTATGAGAATCAATTTATCCTTAAATACGAGTTTGTGTTCTCAGAAAAGCTGCAGTGATGGAATATGGAGGTAGTTAGACTCTCTTTTTGGTTAAATCAGTAATTTCTCAATTGGTTGCTGAACTGAAAAGGGATTTCCCCAAATGACCTGAAATAGTTCATTCTTTGCCCTGCACCAATACATATACATACAAATTTTGCTGTGCCCATCTTGTCTGGATCTTGTCCTTTTAAATCATTTATTCTGCATTAACAATCTTTATATTGCTTTCTGCATGACTGGTATTATTAGGTAACACATGATACTTTCTTTTTAAAACTATGTGATAATTTAATTTGCTTAGTCCACTAATGTTCTGACAGCTTTATGAATGTCAAAACCAGTATTTTTTTACAGAAATGAATTAAAGAGACGTAAGTTCCATGAGCACCAAAAAATGACAGAGTCCACAAGCCATAGGATATCCAGTCTCATGCTTTTATGGTTATACAAGTGTATTTTCTGTTTTGAGATGGTAGAAGTCTTTGGACCATGAATGCTTCCATACTGGTTTAAACTACTGTGTTCACCAGCATAGAAGTGGTCCTTGTTTGACATGAGGACTAACAGATTTCTTAACCTGCCACACTCTATGATCCAGTCACAGACTGTGTGTTTGTGCTCATATGTTTATAAAATAGAATAATTTTGAAAGGTAAAACAATAAAAAATATCACCCCCAAACCCACCATCATAAAACAACCACTATCAATCCTCTGTGGCTTTCTTTATGATATTTTTTTTCTACTATGGTCTTTCTAGCACTGGATACAGCATTCAATTTTCTTTTGCTATTGTTGATTTTAAAATCTTTTCTCCCTTACATTTCCATTTCTTTAATTATTATTGAACCTGAATATTTCTCATAAGTTACTAGCTCCATTTTTTACTTTTATGTCCTTTGTCTATTTATAGATATTTTTTACATGACTATTTATAAAATTTTGTTTTCTTTACCTATTAAAAACAGACTGTGTCTGAATGTGCCATTATTCACAGAGTGTTCTGGGAAGCTTACTTAAACTTTTCCCAACCCTTAACTGTGGTAGTCAACTTTTGATGGTTGTAACAAAATACTGGAGAAAATCAGCTTAAAGGAGGGGAGATTTCTCTTTGCTCCTGGTTTCAGAGGCTTCAGCCCATGGCTGGCTGGCTCCATTGCCTTTGGGTCTGTGGTGAGGCAGTGCCCCATGGCAGGGAGCACTTAGTAAAAGCTGCTCACTCATGGTAACTGGGAAGCAAAGAGAAAGCGTTAAGGGTCAAGGTCTCAATATCCCTTCAAAGTCATGCCCCAGTGCCTTAACTTCCTTCCACTAAGCCCCACCTCTTAAAGGTTACATCACTTCCCCCATAGCACCACAGGCTAGTGGAAAAGCTTTTAGCACAAGGCCTTTGGGGGACCTTTAAGATCCAAATCATAATATCTGGTTTATCAATTATGAAACAAGGTTAATAACATCTACGTTCCAGGGCTCTTGTGGACTTTAAATGAGTTGATGTATGTGCAGTACAGTGCTTGGCTATCCTTGTCTATTTCATTTTCCTTGACATGGAATCAAACTATATTTCCTAGGTCCTTAAGAATCTAAGTTTGGTCACCTCACTCTATCTTGCTAACATAATGTAAAGAGAAATGATAACTCACTTGTAGGCAGTGGCAGGCAAGAACCTTTATTCCATTTGCATTGCTAGAAGTGAAGGACTCTGAGGTGGCGGAGAAGCAGGATGGAAGGTGTTTCCCTGAGTCATTACTTTGAGAAAAATCACAAAGCAAAGCTTCTTGACCCAAATCACATACTGCCGATATTGATTAGACATTTTGTATTAAGCTACTGGCACTTAGCACCTTACTGATTGCAGCTGCTAGATTTATTTACCTTGCAGTACATTTGCACATGGTAAGCACTTAAGCAATAGAAGACATTACCATCATCATCATCTTCACCATTACTATTATTCTCTATCAAAAAGGATAACTAATGCCAACTTTAGACTTGAATCATATTCACTAGCCAAATGGATTAAATCAATTTCCTTTTGGTTCTGAAATCTCTCTTTAACCCACTTTTAAAAAGGGCATTATATATCCTTAAGAGGCTGTTTCACAAAAAGTGTGAAGAAGTACAGTATGTATTTTATATTTTATTATAACCAATTCCATTTCTTTAACATTTCCAGTTAACTTTTACTCCCTAAAGCCACTCTTTCTTATTCAATTGAATGACTACTTTTATTAAAAAGAAACTAATACAATGTATTGGTGGGAAGGTACTGATTAGTAAAGTTTGATCTATCGTAAAAAATCTGATTGGACATAATTTTGGGTATTCTGGACTAATGAACTTAAGTGCATGGACATGTGATCCTGTTGAAGTAATATAATTTACTCACAGACAAATGGAATGGTACCTATAAGATGCTTAAAGTGGTATTAGGTAGAACAATTTAACTTTATTAAAAACCCTGCATATTTCATGTATATATTTCTGGGAGTGGAAAATAATTCCAAAGTGCTCCAATATGATATATTTTGTTATATATTTTTAAAACTTTTCTAAGAATCCATTCAGTAGCTAGCATTTTTGAAATCTCACCCCTTGATATGAATGGAAGGGGCAAAGAAAAGTGCTGGAGTAGTGGTTCATGATCAAATCAACTCTGTTTCCTCACAGTGAGCTCTGGGAGATTCTCCCATTTTTTCCTTTGATCCTCCAGTTTCTTCTCATCTGCTTTTCTTTTGCCCCTTCTACAGATTTTTTCACACAGGCAAAAATGATTCAAAGGGCTTTGCTGTGTAATTAGATGTTGAGAGGCTGACATCTTTTCCCTGGATTTGAGTGTAGTCACAATAATTAGTTATGAAAATGGAAGTGAGGGGCTGGGAATGTCTCTCAGTAGTAGAGTGCTTGCCTAGCATCTGCAAGGCCCTGGGTTCTAGCTGTAGCACTGCACCAAAACAAAAACCAAAACAACCCCCTCCAAAAAAAAAAAAGAAGAGAAAGAAAGAAAGGAAAAAAGGAAGGAAGGAAGGGAGGGAGGGAGGGAGGAAGGGAGAAAGGAAGGAAGAAAGGAAGAAAAAAAGGAAGGAAAGAAGGAAGGAAGGAAGGGAGGAAAGAAGGGTGAGGAGGAGCTCTTGTTGACACATGAGTAACCTTTGGCACTGCTGGCTTTCCTATTCACAGAAAAGGCACATGAACCTCAGTGTCAGACACCAAATACAAGCCTAAGCACAGGTAGGAAATAAGTAATTGGATTTCCATATTATTATTTCATTTGATCCTCATAGTAGCCTTTCCTATGAGATGCAAAGAAAATAATAGTGTCTCTATTTTACTGAGGAGAATTACTCAGAGATGGTAATACAGAAAGAGCCAATACCTGTTGCTTAAAGCAAAATCTAAACCATGCTAATATTCAGATTTAACAAAAAGTATGGAGAACCTACTATAGCCACGTGGTACAGACATGTTACGCAAGTTACTTAATCATTCTGCACTTCAGTTTTCTCATATGTTAAATGGGGAAAATAATACTGACTTTATGGGGTTATTGGAGGATTAAATGAGAGTTAATTTTTATAATGCCCTGAGAACAGTTCCCGATACTGTATGTATTTAATAAGTATAAACTATTATAATATAATATGATAATAATTATTATTCCTAATTAGTAAGTGGAAGAATTTGGCTTTAAAACGAGGTCTTCTAACTTTTGTTGGTTTATTCACTAAAGAAGTATTTACCAAGTTTTTCCTACATACACAGCATTGTGCTGTTTTCTATGAAGATGAGGAAGATGTGTCCCCAAGATTTTTTTCCTTCCAAAGGAGAAAATATAATCATTTAACTTTACTTTTCCATCTTAGGGCTAATAGATAAACCAGGAAAGGGAAATAATGGACTCTTTCTAAATTTTATTTTTAAAAGAGCATGTGAAAAGATGACAACAGTGTTAGAGGTTCTCTAATTAGCATGTATAAACAAACAATAGCAACAAAATAATATCTCTTTCCCTACAAAACCTACAATTCAGTTTACTTCTTCAAATATTTGTTTTATAAACAGTACATAAGTGGGTGGGCACAGTTCCTGTCTTCAAGCCATTTGCAGAATAGTAGACTGGGTAAGTATAATATAAGGTAGATAATGATCAAAGCCATTCGAGTGACACATTCAGAAAGAGGTATGTTGAGGACAGGGAATGAGTAAGCTTTTGAAAGAGGAGGTATTTAAACAGGGTCTTTGACAGCACAGGATTTTGACAATTGCTAATGTTTCAGGAAGAGGAAAGGCTTAGCATGCTGTAGAGCTGCTGCTCTGTCTAATACGTAGCCACTAGACACATGTGACTACTTGAAATTTAAACTTAAGTTAGCCCAAGTTGAATGAAATTAAAAATTCAGTTCCACAGCCATACTAGTCACATTCCAAACACTTTAGAGCCACATGTGGCTAGTGGCTATGGTATTCAACAGAATAGAACATGTCCATCATAACAGAAAGTTCTGTTGTACTTCAGAACAGAAGTGCTGCCATAGAAGGAAAGGGAATGAAGAAAGGTCAGGAGGTGGGAGCAATGAATTATCCAAATCTCTGTTTGAGCCCTTGGACAAAATACCAGAAATAATAATATATCCATGTATTTCCTCCCAAAATCTAAATTGGAAATGCATGCCTATGTAAGGATCAATGACTCAATTGTTTCACTGGCTGGTCTGGTTCAATAATCATGCTGAGTTCATACTATAAATCAATAATGAAGACATAAGACTTAACAGGCCTATCTAATTGCTCCATCTATCTGAGCATGCAGATCACAGTGGCTGAACGCCAGGCCCTAGGGCACCGCCAAGTGTGGGTTCTGCTGTTTCTTCTGGCAGGGACCTGTTAGCTGACTGAGCCCAAGCTGGATGACTTGGGGCTGGTCACAGTTGCAGACCCTGGAGAGCATATTCATCATTAAATCATTTACTTCTTTAGAAATGGCAGCAACGTCCACAGTAAAACCTAAAGGGAAGACAGGGATTTGAGGGATATCTAACTCAGAGAAACAAGTCCTGTTACATGCATATGGATGAACTGAGTGATCTGTGACCTCATCACTGACAAACATGTGAAGTACAGACTTCATTATTTTGGTAAGAGCTGCTTTCTGTTCTGGCAGATGTGTAGTTTGGCTTAACCACCTAAAGCTGTATTGGTGTTTTTACAGAGCCAGCCAGGCGAAGGTTTCACTTCCCTTGAGGTTCAAATGGACAGAGGTGTGTGGGGCCAGGGAACCATGGAACTAGGCTTTCTAAATCAACGATGACCCTAAAATGTGTGCCTTGTCACTGGTGAAAAAAAAAAATCTAGAAAATCAGATCCTCTGGGGAAAATCAAACCAGGCTGGAATATGTGGAATTTTCATCTTTTGGTTGGGTGGTCTCTCTGTTAATTTTAGACCCAATCATTGCTTGACTTTGAGTCTTTTAAAGTAGCATTCAATAAAAATTGACTTTCAATGTTCATCTGTTCTCTCTCTCTCTCTCTTTTTTTTTTTTTTTGGTACTGTTATTAGGCATTTTATTATATATTCTCATTGGACAACAGAAAATTGTTTTCTCTTAAAAGTACTAAAGAGCACCAGGGAAATTTAGTGAAGCAAACAGCAAGATACTAACTTTAAATTACTTTTTAAAAGTAAAATATACTATACAGATAATTCCCATTTATATATACACACATGCAAACCCACGTTTTGTTTTTCTTATGAAGCAGGTTGAAGGAATCACATTCTTCCCTTTTAAAGACAGGCATTGAGAGGGCATCTAAGTACCTTTATGATTCCCTAATGCTGTGGGCCATTGTGTCAAAAAGGAACTGCTATGCCATGAAAAGTATTTTTGTAACCCTAGTAATACCTAGGGGAACAGCTATTTTCATATATTGTTAACCAACGCAATGTCCAGGGTAAAACTAAGAAAAAATCTGCACACTAGGAATACAGATTTAATATTTTTCAGCTTAGTAGAATTATTTTTGAGAATGCTTATAATAATATATAGTTCTAGTTATTTGATGTTTCTTGACTTTACATTTCTTTGGAACTGCTTCCTCAATGAACTCAGCATTTTCAAAGGATCAAAGGAAAGATTTTTTTTTTTTTCGGTACTGGGGGTTGAACCCAGGGCCTCGCGCCTGCATGCTCTGCAAGTGCTGGACCACTGAGCTGCACCTCAGCCCATTTTTTTCACTTTTTGAGACAGGGTCTCGCTAAATTACGCAGACTGCCTCTGGTCTCGAACTTGCGATCCTCCCGCCTCCGCCTCCCGAGCCGCTGGGATTACACCACCACGCCACCACGCCACCACGCCCGGCGGAAATACTTTTTTTAAGTGTAGTCAGATGAAGGAAAAATTAATTTGAGTTTTTCTCCTTTTCAGATAGCTCCTGTGTTTCATGCATGGAAAGTTATACTGTGACCCAGCCATCCATAGCACTGTTTTGCTGGTTCATGTTACCTCAGCAGAAAGTAAGTCTGATTTTTTTTCCCTGCGTGATAAAAATCTATTATATTTATTGGGGAAACTACCAGTCTACAGGCACCTCATTTGCTTCAGGATATATACAAGTCATTTTTTTCCAAGTTTCATAATTTTGTCATCCATACGTTATTTAGACAAGTTTAGGCTCCCTTTGCTTAGCTATGATAGACATTTTAGAATATCTCTGACTCATGAATATAAATAGTTGTGTGAAAACAAATTTTATAAAAACAGAGCTGGTCACAAAAATAACCTAGAGATCAACAACTCTGAAAGAATGTAGTGTCACATTCTTTAGAATGTCAGATTAAACTAACACGTGCCAGTCAGTATTGCTACACTGCGACCCTGATGCCTCCTAAGCAAAACTATTAAGTCCAACATTCTCTCCTGTAAGCACTTATCTGTAAGGATGGCTAACATGTCCTCTGAAGCAGATATTGAAACTGATTGGACAATAGGTAGATACCAGACAGGGGCCTGGGGGCCGACCTCTAGAAATAGGGGGAGAAAATCTTAATCTGCAACACAATGCCGTTCTCTTGAAACCCTATCATTTTCACTTCCCATGTGTCTGCTGCCTGACTGTGAATGGATTTGAAAAGGAATGGTTAGTGCTGAAAATTGGATCAGAGCTAACATTCTCTCATTTTTATCAGCAGCTGCCAAAGGTCATCTGACATAATAGCTGATGAATTCAAGCCCAGTGGATTTCATTTGCAATTTTCAATTTACTGAGGCCTCCAAACCCCACGGTGATAAAAGCTTCCCCTATCGTGGCCTGTCACAAACATCAAGAAACTGCACAAGCCCACAAGAAAGAAAAAAGAGAAAGCTGTGCATCATCGCAGCCACAGATAAGGAGAACAGGAAGAAATGGTATCACGCGGGAAGGTGGAGAACAGCCTGTGTGGCTTGTTCTCTAAATGCCAATTGAAAGGAAAAGACTATGAAGGACAATCAAATAACTTCCTCAGAATAGCATCATGTTTCTTAGGAGCTTTTGTGTGAAATTGCCTTCTGATTTCTTATTTGACATGCCCCAAAATGAAAATGTGAGTGTAAATATGCAAATAAGTAAATGAATGAATAATCCTTGCTTATTTGGTCATTAGAAGGCATACCCTTTGGGCTTCACCATGGTTTTGCTTTACAAGACGCACGCTCATTGGGGGATCTTTTATCATGGACATGTCAGTCAGCACTAAGGAATTATTTTCTTGCAGAAAAATGATAGATCCTTTGATTGATTCCATGAGTCAAAGGATGGACAGCAACTATTTGCAAGTGTATCTAGATACTGCACATGTATCAAAGGTATATTGGCGAGAGGAAGAAGCCATTTCCCCCCTTGTCAAGCTATTTACAGTGAACTCAGGTAGGAGCACTGACTGAATCCTGTTGCTAACAACTTCGAAGTGAAAAAAACAATACCCGTGCTCCTTGGGGAATACCAAGTTCAAAAACTGAGCAGACTATCTCATTTTATTCCACTTGACTCATACCACAGCCAGCAAAAGAGAAAGGAAAAGATGACCACTGATGGAGGGGTACCTGCTGGGAGAATTTAGTTACCGACATGGATGACTAGATCCAATTTCTACCAAACAGATTCAAGAGGATTATGAAACTGATCTGATGAGACAGGAGGGTTGGCAGTAGGCATCTACCTACCCACCTACTGACAAAATTTCTCATGACATTTGACAAGAAAACTTGAGTATAGTAGCAAGAGGATCAGGATATTAATCTCATGTGTGTGTTAGTAAACGTGAGACATTAATGACAGAGAATAGTTCCTGGCAAAGCTGACGTGGTTGTGAGATATTTTTTATTCTAAAAATATGAGTTATTTATCATAACTGAATCCTTAACTCTTTGAAATTAAACTATTTCTTAAGACTTTTTATTAGTGAAAAATTAATGATTTTTAAATTCTTCAAAATATGGAAATATAAAATGATTTCCTCAGTAGCAGAAGATGGCAGAACTTAAAAAATTAAATATGAGATATAAAATTTTATTCTAAAGCTGCAGAAAATATGGACCACAGCCTATTTTAGTATGTTAGGATTTTTTTCTCCTACAACTTTTTAGGATGCCATTTTTCAAAGATGATTCCCTCCACCCTTTTTTTAGTTTCTGTAGGTTCAAAGAGAACACTCTATAATTTGCAGCTTTTATGGATTCTTTTGGAATTAATCACATAATACTGAGATCCTAGTGGTGGTAAAAGATTATTTAATGAGATCTTAATTTAATCAGTCTTCTAAAAAATACATACAACTTGGTGAGGGTTTTTCATTATCTCTATTCTTCTATGGCAGTGATATAAGGTGAGCTATACCAATTGGTCTGCAGTAACATAGCAAAAAGGTTAATCTCTTTTATGTTCTTTTTATTAGAAAGGCAGATCTGAATCTTCAGGGCAGAGTCCTAAATTGTTCTTGTCAAGTGATTGTTTCATAGAGACTGTTTCCTCTCATGTCCTATGGCTAATTACATTCAATCAGACCAGGGCATTCACTGTAGTTTGAATGGTGCAATAGAGCATTTCCCATTTCATTCATTTCTTCCTTCATTCCTTCATGCAGCATTTATTTAGCTCAGTTGGTAGAGCACTGCCCTACAGTCTCTGAGGTCCCGGGTTCAATTCCTAGCACCACAAAAATGGGAGAAGGACGTGGCAATCCACTCCCTAGGCAATCCCGAAACAGTCAGCCACTGAAAACCCTCTGAGGGTCGCTATGAGTCGGACTCGACTCGACGGCACCTAACAACAACAACAACAACAAGTCCATGGCCCCTAACAACAACAACAACAACAACAACAAGAAGTAGAGATATGTTGAGAATTATAAATGAGATAAGACTTCCCTATTTTCAAGCAATTAACAGAATTTGTTTAAATCTGTTCTTCTCCCCTATGCCCACAGAATTGAATTTATGTCATCTAGCTATACAAACCTCAAAATAATAAAAATTTCTTCTGGAGAATTTGGGCAATGAGATGATACCTTACCATCTGGACAATATCTTATTTTGGATAAAAGCTGTGTTTCTCTCTTTTTTTTTTTTTTTTTTGGTGAGACATGTATCACCATAACATTTTTTTTTTGGCCATGCAATCTATACTTATTTACTAAATATTTTTCTTTGATTGAATTCACCTCTTAAAACTAAATAAATTTAGTTAGAAAGGGATCATCATATTATTTTATACTATCATGAGTGAAAGTGTACCACAAGCCATGAATAAAAACATCACGCTATCCTACCAAAAGCAATCTATAGATTTAATGCAATACCCATTAAAATTCCACTGACTGACTTTACAGAAATAGAAAAAATGATCCAAAAATTCATATGGAACCACAAAAGACCACGTATAGCCCAAACACTTTTAAGCTGCAAATCTAATGCAGGGGGAATCACAATCCCTGACTTCAAACTTTACTACAGGGCAGTGGTTGCAAAAACAGCTTGGTACTGGCACAAAAATAGGCCCAAAGACATCTGGAACAGAATAGAAGACCCAGATATACCTCAACACACCTATAGCCACCTTATTTTCGACAAAGGAGCAAAGCAAGTTAACTGAAAAAAGGACAGCCTCTTCAACAAATGGTGCTGGGAAACATGGTCATCCACATGCAGAAATATGAAAGTGGATCCGCATCTCTCAATATACACGAGAGTTAACTCGAAATGGATAAAAGATCTCCACATAAAATCAGAAACTTTAAAAATTATAGAAGGCAAGATAGGCAATACACTCCATCATATAGGCATTGGAAAAGATTTCCTTGATAGGACCCCAATTGCTCAAGAAATTGCAATAAGAATAGATAAATGGGACCACATGAAATTAAAAAGCTTCTGCACAGCAAAAGAAACAATTAACAGAGTCAAGGAAACCTCCACGGAATGGGAAAAAATCTTCGCATTTTATACATCTGACAAAGGTTTAATTACTAGAATTTATAAGGAACTCAAGAAAAAAAAAAAAA
>VMDO01017607.1:0-16291 GCA_007922755.1 Pedetes capensis
TGGTACTGGGGGTTGAACCCAGGACCTTGTGCTTGCATGCTCTGCAAGTGCTGGACCACTGAGCTGCACCCCCAGCCCATTTTTTTTTTTTTACTTTTTTGAGATAGGATCTCGCTAAATTACATAGACCACCTCTGGTCTCGAACTTGCGATCCTCCTGCCTCTGCTTCCTGAGCCGCTGGAATTACAGGCGTGCGCCACCGTGCCCGGCTTTGACTTTTTTTTTTTTTAAGTCAGGGTCTCATGAAGTTATTCAGGCTGCCTCTGGCTTCAAACTTGCAATCCTCCTGCCTCAGCCTCCTGAGTGACTAGGATTACAAGTGTGTGTGTCACTGCACTGGCCTTCCTCTGTCTTTTGATTAGGCTCTGCATGTCCCAAAAAGGGGACTGTGGGCAGGCTCTGGAACTCTACTGAAGGGCAGCCTTTTCCTGCCGCAGATTGAACAATGCACCAGTGGCTGGCTATGAGGGGGATGTGGGATCCAAGACCACTATGCGTCTCTTCTACCCGGAGTCCGCCCACTTCGACCCCAAAATGGAGAACAACCCAGACACGCTCCTGGTCCTAGTGGCCTTCAAGGCGATGGACTTCCACTGGATTGAGACCATCCTGAGTGATAAGAAGCGGGTAACTGGGGGACAGGTGGGAGGTGGACACTGCTCGAGTCAGAATCTCAGTCTACCAGCTCTGCCCTGCAATTGGAAAGAGCAATTGAGGGCACAGCATGAACTTGGCTCCCAGCAGCCAGGCTTGAGGCTTCCCACCAAGGTCAGTGTCCTGCGGGGCTGCTGATAAGCCGCCCGGCAGCCTGGCTGGAGAGCCTGTGGCAGACAGAGGGCCCCCACACTTGAAGCTGTCTGGGACAGGGCAGGAGAACTGCCGGAAAATGCGTCCCTATAAGAAACTGGGGAGCAGCAGAGACCTCCAGCTGGCAGGCTAGGGAGGACCTCTACACCCTCTGTGACAGTCCCCAGAAAGGGCCCACTCCCTCACGTTGCCATCTGGTCCAGGGCTCATCTGTCCCATCTGGTGTTTTTGCCAAGTGTTTAGACGGCCTAGAACTTAAGCCCCTCCTTCCTGTATGGATACCCTGAAAGTGGGCAATGGTTGGACCCCAAATTCTCCACACATTGTCATCTGGCCTCCCCAAGAGGGTGTCCCCTCCCCTCCTCTAGTCTCCTGTCTCTGGCATAGGCCCCACCTCTCTTCCCTTGTACTTGCATGCCTGAGACATCTGCCCTCGTCCTCTAGCTGAGGACCACTGACCAGGTTGTTGTTGTTAAGGGCTGTCGAGTCTGTGTCCAACTCTTAGCAACTCTATGTACAACAGATGAAACTTCTCTGCTATTTATAGGGTTTTCAATGGCTGATGGTTTTTTGGGAGTGGGTTGCCAGGTCCTTCTCCCAAGCCTGCAGCACCTGGTGTTCCCAGGCCGTCTCCCATCCAAGTACTAACCAGGCCTCACCCTGCTTAGCTTCTGAGATCTGATAGGATTGGATGCCACAGTGGTACAGCTGCAGGCACTGACCAGGCAGGACTCAAGAAATAGGTCTTCACCCACTCTCATCTCTCTCCCTTCCAACCCCCCATGCCTCTAGGTCCGAAAAGGTTTCTGGAAACAGCCGCCCCTCATCTGGGATGTCAACCCCAAGCAGATTCGGATTCTCAACCCTTTCTTCATGGAGATTGCAGCTGACAAGCTCCTGAGCCTGCCCATGCAACAGCCACGCAAGATCAAGCAGGTGATGATGGGCGGCCGACAGGGGCCAGGCCTGAGGCTGCGGTCCTGGGTGGGAAGCTGTGCAGGAACCTGTACGAGGGGAGAATAGTATGAGGTAGCAGGCTGCACTTGACTGTTAGGAACATAATCAAAGGTAAGTTCACGAGCTTGCTGCAGCAAGGGAGAGCACATTCTTTGGGGAACTTGGGGGCATCTCCAAAGTAGGAGTGAGCAAAAGGTCTGTGAGGTTTGAGGGCTGGATTTAGAGGATGGTTTCAGCAGGCGCAGGTCAGAATCTGTAAACTGGGGCCTGCTGGAACTCTCACTTGGTCCTGTGCTTGGAACAGTTTGAGCTTACGCGATGGTTAGGCGCTGAGTCTAGGATCTTATCTTGGAACGTGTTGATCTGATTGAGTCTGAACTTCAACAGTCTGCCTTGCATGTCATGGACTGGCATAGTGTGTCAATTTTGGGAGTCACAGTACAGTTTTGTGAGTTACAGTTTTGATTTCGGCTCTCAGTGCCCTGGTGGTCTTTACCTTGTGGTCTTTAACCCTTATTATAGCCCAAGTACTTCTTTGCGTGGCCTAGACCCCCTTGGGTGACGGTGTGCCATCAGTGCCATGTGAAATAAGAGACTAAAACATCATATGTTCGTGCTATTTTGCAGGTTACACATTCCTATGTGGGGAGGAGATTATACAAGCGTGAGGGTTCCTTTGCAATTCTCTCTTGTACAACCTGTGTTTTATAGGTGCAGTTGAGAGCTTTATGATGGCTGTCTAGGTTTCCAGCTTGGACAGCTGGGTGAATGGTGACATAGTTATCTAATTCAAAGAATGCAGGGAGATTGCCGGGCGCGGTGGCGCACGCCTGTAATCCCAGCGGATCGGGTGGTAGAGGTGGGAGGATCACAAGTTTGAGACCAGAGGCAGTCTGTGTAATTTAGCGAGACCCTGTCTCAAAAACTAAAAAAATAGGCTGGGGGTGCAGCTCTGTGGTCCAGCACTTGCAAAGCATGCAAGCGCGAGGCCCTGGGTTCAACCCCCAGTAACACACACACACACACACACACACACACACACACACACACACACACACACACACAAGAGAATTCAGGGAGGAAGTGTGATGTGATGAGTGTAAGGAGCTGTGTCCAGCAGGAGCTGGCTTGGAAGTGATGGCAATGCAGTTCTGCAGGGGCCCAAGATAGATGAGGGAGGACAGCATGGTTAAAGCAGCGAGGGGGAAACAGAAGGCTCACCAGGGAGAAGAAATGAAGAGACAGGGGGCCCGAGATGGATGCTGGGGGAAAGCTGGCAGTAAGAGGTCTGATAGCATCAAGGAAGTCACTACCCAAGCAGAGGAGACCACTGAAGGGCTCTGCAGAGCAGGTTGTTGGAGCTGAGGAAGGCCAGATTTGGGAAGCTCGAATATCAAGTTGTCCATTCCTGTGGATAAGTCAGGGATGGGGGAAATGAGGTATTTGGGTATAGGAAAGGTATTGTTCTCCCCACTTTACAGAAGAGTAGTGGCCAGCACATAGGAAGTACTCAGAGAGTAATGTTTGTTGTTGTTAGGTGCCATAGAGTTGAGTCCCACTCATAGCAACCCTCACAGGGTTTTCTTTGGCTGATTGTTTCAAGATTGCTTTGGGAGTGGATTGCTACAGCCTTCTCCCACAAAAAGTAATAGGCAATATTTTGTGTGTGTGTGTGTGTGTGTGTGTGTGTGTGTGTGTGTGTGGTACTGGGAGACTGAACCCAGGGCCTTGCACATACTTTGTAAATGCTCTGCCACTGAGCTGCACCCCTGCCCCTTTTTCTTAAATTGAGACAAGGTCTTGCTAAGTTAGCAGGCTCCCTCTAGTCCTGAACCTACAATCCCTCTGCATCCCCTCCCAAGTTGCTGGGATTACAGGCATGAGCCACCATGCCTAGCTATAGATAGTATTATGGTGATTGTCATATTGTCATCCTCATTGCCACTGCCATCCGTAGAGGCCCAACCCCTCCTGTAGATGTGTGGAGTTGTATTATCTAATATGGTAGCTGTGTTATATTTTTGTTGCTGTGACAAGGAACCTGACATAAATAGCTTAAGGGGGGTAGGATCTATTGTGCTTACGGTTTCAGAGGTTTCAGTCCATCATGGCGAGAAGGGTGTGGCAGAGCAGAGCAGCTTCCAGCATGGCGGCCAGGAAGCAGAGACAGAAAATGCCTGCACCAGGGGACTTCCTCCTTTTTCCACTTTTATTCTGCCGGGGCTCCCAGTCTATAGGATGGTGCTCCGCACACTCAGGGCTGGCTTGCATTACCCTTTCTGCAGACACTCTCACAGACACACCCAGAAGTGTGCTTCACTCCTCTCCCCCACTGCTTCTCCAGCCAATGAAGTTGACAGCCAAGATTAACCATCACAGTAGCCAGTAGCCGCGGATGGCTATTTAAATTTAAAATGTAACTAAGCGTGGCTGGAGGTGTAGCCCAGAGGTAGAGCACTTGCCCAGAATGCAGGAAGCCTTGGGTTCCATCTCCAATGCTGAAAATAAATTTTTTCATTGAAATTTTATAGAGTAAACAATTCACTTCACAGGCTGCACTGGCTCCTTTCAAGGGCTCGGCGGGCTCACTATGGTCCTGTTGGATAGCCCAGAAGAAGGACATTCCCATGACTGTGGAAAGTTCCATTGCAGAGCATTGGCACAGTAGTGGGGAGAGAGCCCCCTGTAATACCCTCCCGCCCCTTGTCCCTCAGAAGCCGACGACAGGCCTGTTAGCCATCACGCTGGCCCTCCACCTCTGTGATTTGGTGCACATCGCTGGCTTTGGCTACCCGGACGCCTACAACAAGAAGCAGACCATCCACTACTATGAGCAGATCACGCTCAAGTCCATGGTGGTAAGCGGCCCTGCTGGGGAGCTGGGGAGCCAGAGGGATGCTAGGCGAGGGAGGAGTTCAGGGACCAGTGCTGGCTCAGGGTGAGGTCGTTCAGAGTCAGAACTGGCACCAAGGTATCTGCCCATCTGGCCCGAGTCCTTCATATTCAATCAAAAGGCTTCTGTCTTCCTTCTAGGAGCCAGCAAGGGGAAGAGACCTCCCTAGAAGTGTGGCACCACCAGGAGGGGTGGGGAGACCTTCCTAGGGCCAGAGAGGTCTGTGGGGCCCCTGAATTTCCTTCCGTGGCTGTCTCCACAGGGCTCAGGCCACAATGTCTCCCAAGAGGCCTTAGCCATCAAGCGGATGCTGGAGCTCGGCGCCATCAAGAACCTCACGTCCTTCTGACTTGGGCAAGCTCCGAAACCTGGCACTTGCCCACTCTGCTGCCCGGAAGCCCCGTCTACGGCTGTGGGGCGCCTAGTGCCAGTGCGACCATCCAGACTCACCCTCCCCCGAGAGGGAAGGGCTTCTGGAACCGGCCAGGGCTGAGAAGAGCCCCTGGCTGCTCTTGTCGGGTCCGGATCCAGTCAGGGTGAAGGCATCGGGGCCACGGCCGCCCACCACGGCAGGGGCCTTGTGGCCAAGGGACCTCTCTCTGCCAGCACCAAGAGATTATTTAATGGGCTATTTAATTAAGGGACAAGAATGTGCTGTGGGCTGGTCCCATGGCATCCAGAAAAGGGGCACTATGGTGCTCTGCCCACTTTTTATAAAACTGTCCCTGCGATGGGCTCCCGGCAGTCCTACCCTGAGCCGGCCTCCTCGGGGGGCAGGCGCGTCAGGAGTCGGGGAGAGCCCTCCAGAGAGGGGCTGCTCCCGCCCAGCAGGACTGGGAGGAGCACCGGGGAAGGGTTCCACCGAGAAAGGGACCTCTAGAAACGAGGTTTCAAACCTCCATTAAAATATTTTTCCTAAAACGGAAGCACTTGTGAGGCCCTGTGTCGTTTCAGGCTGGGAAGGACATGGGGGTGGCTACACTCAGGCTGGGTAGAATGGAGCAGGATGGTCACTCTGGGAGTCACGGCCGCTGAGACGGTGCTTGAGACCTAGGTGTACATTACCCCTTTGGCAGAGCAGGGTGCCCAGGTGGCCCTGTCTTCAGGACACCCAGCCTGGCATCCTGCATGGGCAGGGAGGAAGGGCAGGGGGAGGACGCCAGCTGGGTGTGGCAGAATCTTCCCAGCGGCTTCCTTCCTCTCCCTCGCTGTTCTTCAATTACCCAGATCACATGCTGGGAGATGTGTGTTTTAAGGACAGGGGTGGGGTCAGACAAAGCCTTTTCCCTTCTCAGATGAAGTGGGAATCATAAAATGGAGCTCATGGTAGATCCTGCATGTGGCACCGGCTGCCAGGACCGGGTGGGCAGGGCTGGTGGACAGCTCTGGAGGCATTTGGCAAGGCCTGTGGGCCCGTCGCCACTCCAGGGGATGACACTTTCTTTCCCAGGTCCCTAGAATCCCAACTGCCCCGCCGTTTGCCTGTCTCTCGGGCCTTTGTTCTCCATCTTCCAGGCCCTGCTTTGCTGCCAGTTGGGCCTCCTGCCACCCTTACAGCTGTTCCTTTACATCTGGAGCCAGGAGGGATTGTTGGAACTGCCCCTGGGGGCTGGAACTAGCAGCTGTGTTCTTGGCTTTCCCGGAAAGAGCTGCAGCCTTGAGGTTTTGAGACAGGCCAGGCTGGGATGGGACAGATCCAGAGGGGCAGTGGTTTGGAAGGGACAGAGGATGACACAGTTCCCCATACTGTTGGCACGGTTTAGAGAACAGCCAGCCTCATCCCACAGAACACTCCTGAGGACCGTCCCAGGGACTAGAATTGCCTATGGTCTCAGAAGCCTGGCTGCTTTGCTAGCTGCCCTGGCCCTGGGGGAGAGGGGGTTCTGAAAGTCAATCGGCCCTTGTGTCAGCAGCCCCAAGCCCCTCTGCTCTGCCGATGTGGGCAAGCTTTGTCTTGCAGGCTTTGTCCTGGGGTGGGGCTCTGCTAAACCTTCCGCAGGGGTGGTGCGTGGAGTAGGTGAGATCGAAGGCGCTGCTTATCTCCCGCTGCCTCTCTGGAGAGCATGCGGGGGGTGGGGGGGGCTGTTTCCCCATCAGAGCTGTTGAAAGTGTCTGTCTGCACACATGATCCAAACGCCCTGGACTTTATACTGAACCTGCCTAACCTTGAGCCATAATCCAACACACAGGGATGGGTTAGACCCCACCACACAGACCTTTTCTTTCTCTCTCCCTCCCTCACACAGCTACACAGATTGGAGCATTTCATATGCTTGTTGGGTGGACTGTGCCAATCCTTCATGATCATACAGAATGACGTGTGCGTGTGCACGCCCATGCTGCGGGTGGGAGTGGGGATAGCTTCCTCTGTGCACACTGAGGCAATGCTGGGCAGGGGTCAGGGCTGGGAAGCTTTGATGTGGAGTTGCTGGATGGGGTTCTTTGGAGTTCTGGGAAAGACTTTCAGCTAGCCCAACCAATGTGAACGGACTGCCTGCCAGCCTGCCTGGTACTGATTAAGCCATGCCCCGAAATGCAGTAGGAGGGCAGGGAAGGAGTGCAGATCAAAAAATGTGGGTTGTACACGAGGCTGCGCCACGTAACTCCCACTTTGAAGTCCCGAGGGTGGGTCCAGTCAGTGAGGACCCCTTATCTCAGAGTTAGCTGGGATGGTTTAAGAATGGAGATTCCAGGGAATGGAGGGCGCTGGGTGTGCGGCCCAGGAATCTGGATTCTAACGAGCATCCATAACCACTGCTCTTGCAGTCTGGGCTCAAGGATGGTCTTATGAGCCTGCTGGGCTTCTAAAACCCATCCTAATCCCCTATGCCCTTGAGCCATATTAATTAGGCGCACGCGCAGGTTTACCGCTGGCGCCCTGACTCATTCCGCACCTTGTCACTGCTGGGCGCGTTTGCGCATGCGTCATCGGCACCGCGGGCTGATCCCCGTGGTGCAGGGACTGGGTAGGTCCTTCCCGGCGATCCACTGTGCTTGGCTTTTCTTGCCTGCCTCCGGCGGGGACGCTGTCCCTGGCTCCACATCTGATGGCGAGTCCGGTGCCTCGCTGGCAACCTGCGGACGTCTGGCCCAGGGCCTCTGCCAGGGCTTTGCACGCGGCGTCTGCGGTCCCACGTTTGGTCCCACATTTGCGGGTGTTCAGAGCTCTACCTGCCTGGCTCGCCTACCCTTTAACTTCCCAGCTGCGGGAGTGAAACAGCCCGCGAGGGAGCGGGAGAGACCTGCGCCGTCTAATTTAGATCTTGGAAGTACAGACCTCCTCCACAGACGGGGAAACTGAGGCCCGGGGAGGGGAGGGAGTCACACCCCGCTTGGCGAGACAAGACTTCACGTCCTTTATCTAGCACGGGAACACATGCAAATGATATTTTATATTCACATCACATGGTGTCCTACCTTAATTTTAGACACTTCAGGTTTTGTTTACACTTTCCGAGAACATAAGTACATGCCGTTGCTTCTCTCCAGGGACTTTCTAGCCTAGGAAAAGCTTGAACTTGGAAACAATACTGTCTGGGAGGCAGTAAAGCGTGGTGCACACGGGACGGACGGCTGTCCTCCCTGCTGTCATTTAATTAGCCAAGGAAACCTCTGCTTGTCCGTGTGGAAAATAGCGATTATGCATGCCTAGCTCACAATGGGATTTTCGGGATCTAAAGGGAATATGATTGTAAAGACATTTTGTAGCCTGTAAAGTGTGTTATAAATTATGGTATTGGCAAGCTGCCTTGTGTAATGGCAAATGCTAGAGATCCTATGAAACAAGTGAGGTTCATTCCTAGGGCCAAATACTTGCCCAGGTGCTGAATTAACATGACCAGCTACAGAAAAATCTGTCTTCAAGTCACCTACGAGCTACGAAGAGGAAGGTTGATGGTGACATGACTGGAATGCAGGTTTTGCATAATCAAAATACTGGGAGTTTAAAATGCTTTCCAGCAGTAGTTTTCTAAAGTCAGATATCTTTAAATTTTTTTTTCTTTTTCACAGTACTGGAGGGTTGAACCCAAGGGTCCGCACATACCAGACACTCCCTACCCCCCTCCACCTGCGTGCTGCTTTTTAATTTTGAGAAAGATTCTCTAATTTGCACAGGCTACCTCTGGCATTGAACCTGCTGTCCTCCTGCCTCAGCCTTTCAAGTCCCTGGGATTATAGGTGTGTGCCAAGGCAAAGTCAGACGTCTTTAAGGGTTCTTAGGGAAAGAAGCTCCTTGGTATAAGTTATCCATTTCCATGGTGTGTGGCATACCACAGTAAGTTCCTAAACAAAGGTTGAGAAATACAGCCCCGAAGTTGATATGCTCTCCTCTAAACCTTCTGACCTTTTTGAAGTCTTAATTATAAGCACAGAAAACTGTTGTTAGTTTTGAAAATCCCCCTGGTCCTGTACATGATGTGGTCCCAGGAAATCAGATCTTCTTTTTAACTTAAACGTTTGCAGAATTTTGATTATCTGACCCAGTGATATGTGGTACCATATTGTCTTGATGATGGGCAGTGACAGTGAGCTGCAGCTCCCACTCAGCCCCAGGATCACAAGGGGAAGCCACTGATACTCTGGTGTGCTGTGTTATGGTAGGGCATTAAATGCGTTTTCCATTTAATGATATTTTCCTTTAACAAGGAGCATGTCAGGATATAACCCAATCATAAGTCGAAGAACATCTGTAGTTAACCTAGTTTTCCTGTCCAATTCATTCTCTGTGAAAACCTCCCTCGTTAGAGGTCTTTGGAATTCTGTTCTCAAGAAATAAGGTGAAGAGATGAATCACAAGACTCAGGAGATGACAGATTTGGGAGAAGTCCAGATGTCCTGGAAGACTCTGCTTCTTCTCTTAAAGGGACAGCAAAGAGTGGGAAGCAGCTGGGAGACCCCACAGCACTAAGAGGGCTGGTCAGAGGGTTTGGCAGGAGCATTTAGGGAAACTTGAACTCCCCGCGAGGCAGGTGCTCTTTTAGTCTCAAGCCAGGTTCCCAGGGAACAACTTAAACACCACTCTCTCGACAGAGGCATGGCTTCGTCTCCGCAGCCTTCCAGGACTGGGAGGGTGGAGTTGGGTGGAGAGAATGAGAGAAGACCCAGATGTTCAAACAACCCCAGGGATCCAAAGTTGGAATTACTGCACCAGGCTATTACAGAACCATCTATTAGACTTAGACTTCTCCAAACCCCGTATCTACATCGTGAACTTGAACACGTCTTCACTTACTTAAATATGAGTTTTTCTCTTTACTAAGCTTAGAGTGCCTGCAACCATACCACTGTGGCGTCTGATCCTGTCAGATCTCTGAAGCTAAGCAGGGTAGGGCCTGGTTAATACTTGGATGAGAGACTGCCTGGGAACACCAGGTACTGTAGGCTTGGGAGAAGGACCCAGCAACCCACTCCCAAAAAACAATCAGCCGTTGAAAACCCTGCGAATAGCAGAGAAGAACTGACAATAGTGTTTTGTCTGTTGTACATAGGGTTGCTATGAGTCGGACACAGACTCAACGCCACCTAACAATAATAAGTGTAGAGCTGCTGTGCTGGAGGAAAGAACTCTCAAGAGTTCGAGTTGGAATCTGTAGGGAGGTTGCAGGGCCGTGCTCCCCTTTTATCTTGGGATTTACGTTGTACTGATGCAGCCCATGTATGCCAGGAAAGCTAGAGAAACTTTTTAATTAAAAGTTATTGGGAAATCTGCTGTAGAAGTCCTGGATCCTTATCTGGGCCACTTTGTCTCTACTTTCCTTCTTTCAGCAATGCCTGTTAGTGTTAAGAACACAATTTCCTGTGGTCAGATAGCAAAGCCCTGGCCCTTAAATTTCCACCTGAAGGTGGGAAGGTGGTATCTTTTCGTCCACTGATCTTGTCTTTGCCTAATTGGCGATGAGAGATGACTTCCTAATGTCAGCTACTATCTTTAATAGAACTTCTCCTCTTATATAATTGGGAATAGATTGCAGAGAAGTTGCAAGTAATCAAGACTCCAGTTCTCCCAGTGGAGATCTGTTTTTTTGTTTTTTTTCCAAGACTTCACTTACAGTCTTTTTGAATGTACTTTAGATTCACCACACACACACACACAAAAAAAAATACAATTATAAAAGTGCATTCTTTGCATGTTCTCAGTGCATTCCAAGGTACTGCCAAGGGCCATAAGGTTAAGGAGCAGCGGAAGGAGACCCTTGTGCTTGTCTGGTGTTCCCCAGTCTGGGAGCTTAAGGGACGCCCTTGACCCCTGGGAACATGGAGTGGCAGGCAGGTATTAACAGAGGCGTAAGTACAACCAGGGATGGCTGGGGGTGTAACTCTATGGTAGTGCATGTGCTTAGCATGTGTGAGGCCCTGGGTTCAAGCCCCGGCACTGGAGGAATAATGTATATATAAAACCAGGAATGCAGACCGCAGTACTAAGATGTGGGCTTGTGAATGATGTATGTTCACAAAGGCCCTTTATTTATTTATTCTGCAATGCTGGGGGTCAAAGCTGGGGCCCTGCACATGCTAGGCAAGCGCTCAGCCATTGAGCTACACCCCCAGCCTCTCACAAAGGTCCTTTTAAAGAGGAGGTTGTGTTAGAAATAAAACTATAGGACTTGTGGTAATGAAAGCTTTCAGCGTATGTCAAAGACCTAGCATTAGAGATGAGGGGAGGTGAATCAAGGAAGAACAACAATTATCAAGGGAAAAAATTGATGGTCCTACAGTAAACAGGTCCTCATCCAAGCAAACAGTCCTTCTTTGTAGAAAGAAGAGAAATTTGACGTTTTATCATTTTGTTTGCAGTTTGTGACCTGGTTAGGAAGACTGAAACAGGGGGCTGGGGAAAAGACAGTTTTATACTTCCTGGAAATGACAACCAACTGTTGGCAGAGAGCTGTTTATCAGTGACCACCAGAGATTGCTGGTACTTTTGACGCTAGAGCTGCAAATGGCTGGTATGTGGTTACAGCTTCTAAACCAACTCAGATAAGAGCCTTTCAAAAGACTCTTTTTTAAAGGGGAAGGGAAATTCAAGATATAGTAGCAATGTCATTGGTCTATGTCTCAATGTTTGTCTCTTTAAATAGGCATTCCAAGTGGCATTTTAAGTAAAACTCTCTATGTGAATTAAGATCGTTTTAATGTAAGTATCTAGACTTTTATTTTATTAAAGAGTTTGAGGGTGGGGATGTGGCTCAGTGGTTAAGAGCCCTTGCCTAGCATACTTGAGGCCCTGGGTTTGATCCTCAGCATTAGAGGAGAAAAAAAAAAGTAAGAGTTTATCTTATGGGGAATGTTTCTAGAGAAGACACTAATGGCAGGACTCCCTCTTTGTTTTTTCTGGTACCATCACAAACCACCCACACAGCTCTTGATTGAAGCTAATCAAACTTGCGGATGAGCATCTTGCCATTTCAGTTCCAGCTCCAAAATAGCAAATACCATAAGCAGCACATTTCCCTCCCCAGCCAGGAAGTCAGGAATGAATTTCCTGTGGACTCCTTTGCTCCTGTTCTGAGGACTCTTCCACGGGCTGCATCGTGTTCGTTTTCATTTCCTTGGGTCCTTTCCATCTAAGAAACTTGAGGGTAGCTTCCAGGTCTATTGCTTTATGGGGTTTGCTTAAATAGGCTTCGGCAGAAATGAATTTTTTTTTGTAGTACTTGGGGCCCTTGCACATACTTTGCAGGCCCTCTACCCCTGAGCTACACCCCAAGCCTATGTTTTATTTTTTATCTTGTGACAGGGTCTCACTAACTTACAAAGGCTACCTCTGGCCTCAAACTTGCAATCCTCCTTTCTCGGCCTCCTGTGTTGCTGGGATTACAAGCATGAGCCACCATGCCTGGCTCAGAAATGGATTTGATGTGGCATTTTCGCTCTTCATGGGGGAGCACTTCCTAGTCCATGGAAGCTGAAGAGGTGGTGGAAATAACCCTGGCCTTTGCAGACTGATAGCGAGCCTGAGAATTAGAAACTGGGCTCCTGTCCAGTGACTCGGAGCCAATAATGAAGTTAGAGCTATCAGAAAACTGGATCCTGGCCTCGGGAGGAGGGGGTGAGTGGATACACAGAATAGCTTTGTTTCCTGGGAAGCTGTGGTCCTTTCTAGGTCATTTAGGGACTTATGGTGGAGGACACAGTCCTACCTTCCTAGTGGAGCTGTGGCTTGTCCTTGCCCAGCTGGCTCCAGAGTGGCAGATGGCCTTCCTGGTAGCCACTTCCATCCATACTCTAGAAAGAGCATGGCTTTGAGTTTGCACTGTGGACTGGGAACGACTCACAGGGGAAGTCATGTGTGTGTTTAAATCTCACGTTTGTCACTCGTTAGCTCCGTGATCTTGGGCAAGTCTTTTGGCTTCTGTAAACTTTGCCCCCACATCTGTAAAACTCCACGATGTTTCATAGAATTGTGAGGATTAAGTGAGAGCACAAATGTAGAGCTCTCATGTCCTTCCATGTGAAATCACCTACAGGGGAATTCAGGGCTTCCTGCTGTGTCTGTCTGTCTGTCTGTCTCTCTCTCTCTCTCAACCTCCTTTTACTAGCTTTTCTGTACTCTCACTCCTCTGTGAGAAGTCAGTAGCAACTGAGGGAAGCCCCATCTCAAGGCTCCAGGGCTCCCCACTCCCAATTAGATGGGGAAGGAGCTCCCCGAAGTCCTGCTGAGAGCCCCTGGAATGGCCTCTCCTTGCCCCTCCATGCTGTCCTCGCGCACAGAGACTGTACTTGCCACCTGTCTTCTGCAATTTTTGCTGTATATGTGCCTTGGAAGGAGCGCAGAGGGTTGGCATCATACAGCCTAGGGTTTTTTATTTTTTATTTTTTTACTTTTTGAGGCAAGGTCTTACTGACTTATGCAGACTGCCTCTGTTCTCAAACTTGCGATCCTCCTGCCTCTGCCTCCCAAGTGGCTGGGATTATAGGCGTCCGCCACCGCGCCCAGCTACACAGCCTAGGCTTTGACTGGGGCCTCCCGGATGTTCTTTGTTCATCTTCCACGATAGTCCCCATTTTTACTGTGGCGGTGCCCGAGACCCAAGAGGGAGGAAGGCTCATTTATTCCACAGGATAGCTTTCTTCCCTGTCCGTCTGGCTGTTCTGCTGTAAGCCTGGGTTTCAAGAAATAATGGGCGTGTCCACCCTATTACTTGCGTGTATGTGTGCGTGGGTGGCAGGAGCCAAGGGCAAAGGAGGCTGTGGTGAGGATGGGAAGTAGCTGGCTTGTCCTCCAGTTCCAGGAGTGATGATGGGACAAATCCTAAGTCATTTCTTCCTATTCTAGCACACCCCGGCATGTTGCATATGGTCTTGGCTCTGTGTTCTCCCTTGATAAAGAGAAAATTCCTGGGAAAAGGGAAAGCTTGTCGAGAAAGGGGAGGGCCAACAATCCTGGCTTCTGTGCCAAGCCAGGCTGGCACCAGGAGCAGGATGTGGGATTGTGATGTACACTTCCATTTCTGATTGGCTCCTACTTCTTCAGGCTACAAAGGAAGCTATCCAGGGAATTGGGGAACTTTGAAGCATTAGGAAGTACGATTGATGTAGAGGAGGAGCTGGGAAGGGTACCATAGAATCCGGGCATCGCAGCCACCCAAGGAATCAGTGTATAGAAGCCCAGACTTTGCCAATGGAGGTCCCGATGATGAGCAAGGACTTCTAGACAGGTTGCAGGAGGGTCTAAAGTGGATGAGGCCCTCCAGCCTTAGGGACAGTTGGTGCTCTTCAAAGCTCCGGCTGAACCCCATTCCCTGTGCTAGCAGTAATTTGCCCCTATTTATCCATCCCATCTGCCATGACAGTATCAAGCTTCCTGCCTACGCCAGGCCATTCTTAGAGTGTTATTTGAGTGTGAGGGTGGTCTAACGCTCTTTCAAGAGGGCACCTCCCTGAACCTGAATTGGAGGGAGCGTCCCCCACAGAAGTTTGCTGCGAGAAAAGGCTAGAATCACCTGGCCAGTGTCCAGCGTGACCCCATTGCCTTACTTGTAGTTGGCAAGACTTGGAGTTGGCAAGGCCTTGGATTTGCAAGTCCTCTGCTGGGGTCCATTCACAGAGGACCGTGTGCCCGTAGGTTCTCCTGCCACCATGGCCAGACCAATCAATGGCTTTCCCTGTCTGGAAAACTGAAGAAAAGGGCAAAGAACTCTGGGTTTCCAAAGCATACCCCGAGCTCTTGGGTTCTTCCTGTGGCTCCGCGGGAGTGAAAGAACAGAATGGACTTGTTGTGGTAACGGCCCTAAAGTTTATTCTCAGTCGAGGAGGAGGGGGTGAAGGGGAGGTGGAAATAAACGTTCCCACGGACTCTTACTGGAGATCGATTGTTGTCCCTTATGCTCATCAGCTGAGGTGAGTCCCCTTCTTTCAAAGACCCGACCTCCAGCCCCCTCACACCAACACCCCAGTGAAACACTCTTCCATGACTGTTCGGAGAACCCCAGGCAGAGACGCTGTCACACTCCTTATATTAACTCCGATTGTGCTGTGGGGAGGAGGGGAATACACAAAGCAGGGTGAGGGGCGGGCTCTGGATCACGCGGCCTGGCGAGGAGTGCTTTGGGTGAGGTGTTTCCCAGGAGTCTGCCCTCCCCCTCCTCCCCGTCCTGGCCTCTGAGGACACCAGGCTCTGATTGGTCCAGTCTCACCTCCAAGTTCAGAGGCATCCAGTCCAAGGACAGAACTGCAAGAGAATGGACACAAGACACCAAAGGAATTGGGGGTGGGCGCCCAGGCAGCGTGTCCTCTGGCCAGGCCCTTTTGGGGCTCCTCAGCCTCCAAGCCATGGGCTATGAGCAGTGGGGAAGCTGGGGTGTCTGAGGCAGCCCGGCGCTGGGAAGAGACCCCCACTTCTCCCCTGGGCTGTGTCCCAGGAGCACAGGCACAGGGCGGGGCTGGTGGGCAGCAAGGGAGAGAGGCCCGTGAGTGGACGGCAGGTTCATGAAAGCAAAGTCACAGCTGCCTCTAGTGCCTCTGTGGGGGGAGCAGGCGGTCGAGGGGCCTCCGGGAAAGGGCTGGGGACAAGGGCGTCCAGCACCGGGCACAGGGCGCTGGCTGCGTCCTCTCTCCGTTTGCCCACCCGCCCACCGCGGGCACGCTGCAGATTTGTGCTTGATCGGAGCTTGGGAGGAAGGTGGCGGCAGAGGCGCCAGGAGGCCGTCCCGGAGGTGGCCAGTTCTGGGGTCCTCTGGGGCGTAGCCTGAGCGCCTGGAGAAGCAGAACGCGTGCCGTGCCCTCCTTTCCGCCCCTCGTCCCCCCACGGTGCGTGATCCTCAGACGTGAGTCTGCATCCGCCGCTGCAGGGGTCGGCTGGGGTCGGAGTTCTGGGAAGAGGACTGGGAGTGGTGGGAAGAGGAGGCGGACGCCTTGCTGGCCTTGTCGAACTGCACGTAGCCGTCCTGCTTGCCGCTGCTGCTGACGCTGCTGTCGCACTGCGTGTCCAGGAAGGAGCTGCTGTCGCTGAGGGAGCCCCTCTGGAACTCGCGCTCGCACAGCTCGATGGACGAGCTGCCCATGCCCAGCACGAACCTCTGCCCGTAGTCGTAGAGGCGGCCCTGGCCGCTCAGCGTGCTGTAGATGTTGGTGAAGGACATGCCCGTGGGCACGCGCTGCTTGCCTGCGGGGCGCAGGTCCGGCTGGCAGCT
>VMDO01017607.1:16391-44513 GCA_007922755.1 Pedetes capensis
TCCTAGCACAGGCCAGGCTCTGGCCCTTCCCTTCTGCCTGCTGTGGTTCTTTGTATGGACTGGGGCTGAGGCCATCCATGGAAGCCTGAGTCCAGATCCAATACCCATGTGTCACCACCTGGGCATACTTTTACCTTCAGGTTCTGAAACTCCTTCTCCTCTTCTTTGAGGACCTCCAGCTGCTTCAGTACCGAATCTTGTTGGAATTCACCCCGGTCCATCTACAACACAAAAATGGCTACTCAGGGCATGGAAAGTGGGTTCAATTCCACTTTCTCCAAGGAAAAGATGAGGAAATGAGCTCCAAAGATTGCCACGTGTGACCCTCACTCCACCCTCCATTGCCCGGACTGCAGAAGGGAGCAGAAGGAGTGCAGATGTGATTCTGGATCACATCTTGGTTCCTGGAACCCCCATCTTAAGAGATGGTGGTGGGTGGGGCAGTGAGGCATGGGGCTCTTTGGTTGGGCTAGGGCATCATCTCCAGAGGTACTACTTGGTCGATTCATTCAGTTGCGCATTTACTGAAAAACTCTGGCCAGGCACAGTGGTAAGGGACAGGAATACATGGATTGAGATGCATTAAGCCACAGCTCTGTTTATCAGGGAAGTGGAGCTGGAGATTAATACTGTACTCCAAGAACAGCAACCACTGGGCACAGGTCAGGTGCTTTAGGGCCATCCATCATCCAGCACCAGTGCTTAAGGAATCAAAAGGAATAACTGAGGTACTGGCAACATGAGTACTATTGTTTGGTTCTGAAATGTCCCCCAAAGGTCATGGGTTGAAAGCTTGGTTGCCAGCCTGTGGCACTACTGGGAGGTGGTGGAGCCTTTGGGAGGCAGGACCTAGTAGGAGGAAGTTAGGTCACTGCAAGTGTGCCCCTGAAGGAGACTTTAGGACCCCAGCCCCTCTTCTCCCTTCTGTTTGCTTCTCGGCCTCCACGAGATGGGCAGCCTTCTCTACCATGGCCTCTTACCATGATGTTCTGCCTCACCACAGGCCCAAAGGCAGCAGGACCAAGCAACCATGACTCACACCTCCGAAACCATGAGCCCCCATCAGTCTTTCCTCTTTTTAAGCTGATTTCCTCAGGTATTTTGTCACAGTGACAGAAAACTAACACATTGGCCACAATTTTTTTTGGTACTGGGGGTTGAACGCAGGGCCTTGCGTTTGCATGCTTTGCAAGTGCTGGACCACTGAGCTGCAGCTCCAACCCATTTTTTTTTTTTTTTTTTTTTTTTTTTTTTTGCTTTTTGGAGATAGGGTCTCGCTAAGTTACGAAGACTGCATCTGGTCTCGAACGTGTGAGCCTCCTGCCTCTGCCTCCTGAGTCACTGGGATTACAGGCATGTGCCACCACACCTGGCTTGGCCATGACTGTTATTCACAGCAGTGAGTCAGATTCACTGGAAAATTGTCTTCCTTTACAGATACCAAACAGCCCGAGGGGGAGAATCACTTCTTGCTCTCTTTGGGTCCCCAGGACCCCCGGTCCTGGGCCTTACATATTGTGGTCACTGATCGAAATGCTTTTAGAATGGAATCTATTAATTGTTTGATTGGCCAGGGCCTAGCACAGTGCCCAATATATGTGGGAGACCTGTTCCTGATGATATGTTTTCACTGAAGGAATGAATGAGTGGAGTGGGTTAGCTCTCATACACTGACAATAATAGTTAGGGGTGAAAGGAGAAGGGAAGCACACTCAGCCCAGAGAGTATATGGAATAATCTGAACAATCACAGTGATGGTTCACCCAGGCTCATGTATCACTTCTGCTAAGTGTACAGTCTAGGCCAGGCTCCAACCTACGCTCTGAGGAGGATGTTTCTTCTCTCTTGCATCTTACTTTCTACCTCTTTTTGGAACCCCGCAGAATCAGCCAAAGTGCTTCCATCCTGTCACCCCATGACCACCATCACTGCCTTTTTCATTTTCTAATAAATGCTCCAGCTCTATCTGGAGTGGAGTTTTTCTTTCCCAGCAGATTCAACTTCTAAGCCTTCAGGATGGATTGCGTCAAAGCTCAGAGGCTAAAGGGCATGGGGCAATGCAGATCTCCCCAAAGGAAGACTGGCCACAGAGCCTCAGCCAGGCCCTCTGCCTAATTATGCCCCTGCTCTCAGAATCCTGAGCAGCCCCCACTCTTTCCTGACAGTGTGGCATTGTCTGAGGCAAACAGAATGTCCTATTGGGAGGGAATTCAAGGGCCCGTTAGAGGCGAAGGGTAGACCTAATGACCATAAGCACAGAGATGTTCATCACTTCGCAGCTCTGGGCTGTGTTCTTCCCTTGTAAATGAAGCACTGTGCTGTGTCAGGCACAATGTTAGGCCCCAGGGAAAGCAGGGGAACACAGATTCAGGAAGTTGGCCTGGATCCTCCAGGAGCTCTGTGATAATTGTGGAGGCTTCCATATAATTAGAGCCATGTACAGGTAAAGTGGGCTGGGATTTAGCTCAGTTGGTAGAGCGTTGTGCTGCAGTCTCTGAGGTCCTGAGTTCGATTCCCAGCACCACAAAAATGAGAGAAGGACCTGGCAGTCCACTCCCAAGGCAATCCTGAAACAGTCAGCCATTGAAAACCCTATGAGGTCACTATGAGTCGGACTCGACTCGACGGCACCTAACAACAACAACAACAACAGATAAAGTGCTTCGAGAGAGCAGAAAGTGTACAGATTGGCAGCAGTGTGGGGCAGGGGCAAGCAGGGAAAACCTTGGAGTTGATAACATTTGAGCTGGTTCTAACAGGAGAATGTGAAACTCAACAGACACATCAGCAGGCAGAGCGGGCAGCCTGTGCACAGGCCTTCGAGCATTAAAGACTCCAAAGCCAGGGAATCCTGAGCTCTTTGGTGGGTCTGGAGAGCCAGATGCATCTGGCTGGAAGATGGATATGGAAAGGTTGGCGGCTGCCTTGCAGGGAAGGGCCAGATGACGCGCTGGGCAACTGGACTTTACCCAGTAGAGGGAGCCACTGAGATTTAAGTAGGATACAGTCACAGGATCAGATTTGCATTTTATTTATTTTTTACTTTTATTCATTCATTTACTTATTTTGTGCCACTTGGGGGCTGAACCCAGAGCCTCGCACATACTTTGCAAGGGCTCTTCCACTGAGCTGCACTCCCAGCCGGTTTTTTATATTTTTATTTTGAGACAGTTACACTAAATTACAAAAGCTGCATCTGGCCTCAAACTCACGATCCTCCTGCCTCTCCCGCCCAAATCACTGGGATTATAGGATTACGCCACCCACCACACCCAGCCAGAGTCGCAGGGATCTGGAGGGTGGATTGAGAACAAACAGTAGCAAGTGCTGAGACCAATTAAGTGTATGCTGCAGAAGTCCAGAGGGGTGACGAGCCCTGAGACAAGATGTGACAGTGGAGGAGAGGCAGGGGACACATTTGAGACATTTTTTGAAGTGAGCTGACAAGCCCTGAATATCAACTGTGTACAGAAAGAGTTTGTTTGTAGCAGAGAGGAAAGGCAGTTCAATTCAGTGGCCATTTGTGAGCCTCTGCTGGGGGTGAACACAGCAGCCGTTGCTCACCATCTAGTGGGGGATTTTAGAGCAACACAAATGGTTCACGTGCACCGCGCACTCAGCCAGCCCTCCGTCCTCAAGTTCCACATGTATCCATTCAACCAGTGGCGGCGCAGTGCGTCCACACTGAACTATCCTTACTGTCTCAACTGCACATAGCATTTACATCATAGGAAGTATCATAATGGGACAAGGATGTGGCAATCCACTCCCGAGGCAATCCCAAAGCAGCGATTGAAAACCCTAGGAGGGTCGCTATGAGTTGGACACGACTCAACAGCACCTAACAACAACAACAACAACAACAAGGCATCATAAATCGAGAGAAGGATCTGGTAGCCCACTCCTAAAACAATCAGCCATTGAAAATCGAATGAATAGAAGAGAAGCACTGACATAGCACCGGGCATGGCACAGTGTCAGGGAGTGTCTGTTGTACATAGAGTTGCTGTGAGTTGGACCTGACTCGACAGCACCTAACAACAAGTATAAATAATCTAGTGATGACTTAAAGTATACGGGAGGATGTGCATAGTTTATACGCAAATACTGGTACTGTGCCATTTTGTATAAGAGACTTGAGCATCCTTAGATTTTGATATCTTCCAGGCATCCCCACAGATGCCCTGAGACAACTATACCATGTTCCATGGGCTCCGAGCTCTTCAGGTTACTCATTTAACCCTCACCAGAGCCCCTCAGGGCTTCAAACCTGCAAAAAATTGGGTTCAGGTTTGGGTGTGGGTTCAATATGTTAAAATTTAGAGGGTTCAGGTTTGGTTGGGGTTTGGGTTTCAATCCTATATGTAGATAGCAGGGCTTCAAACAGGAGTTGAAGCTAAACCCTGAACCTGTTCTGATTCAAGCGCTTTAATTTTTTTTTTTTTTTGTGTGTGTGTGTGGTACTGGGGGTTGAACCCAGGACCCCACACTTGCTTGCTTTGCAAGTGCTGCACCACTGAGCTGCAGCCCCAGCCCTTTTTTTTTTTTAATGTTTTTGAGACAGGGTCTCGCTAAATTATGCAGACTGCCTCTGGTCTGGAACTTGCGATTCTCCTGCCTCTGCCTCCCGAGTCACTGGGATTACAGGTGTGTGCCACCGCACCCGGCTTGTTTTAAAATTTTTTACTGAACCCAAACCTGAACCAGAACTCATTGAAAAATTGGGTTCAGGTTCACCTTTTAGTATTTTATTATTTTTTTGTTTTGTATCATTAGCTCTTATAATGAATTAACGAATGCATGAATGAATGAATGAATTGTAGTGCTGGGTAGTAGAAACCAGAACCTGGTACATTCTAGGTAAGTGCTCTGCCACTGAGCTACACCCTCAGCCCCTTTTTTTATTTTTTATTTTTGAGACAGGGTTTCACTAAGTTGTGTAGGCTGCCTCTGGCCTTGAACTTGCTTCAGCCTCCTGAGTCACTGGGATTACAGATGGGCACCATTGTGACCAGCTCATTAGCTATTTTATTATACATGGACACTGAAAAAAAATGAAAAATTTTATTCATCTATCTATACCTAGGATTAAAAATTTAAAGCTGAACTCTTTACATTTTAACTATTGAACCCACACTGGAACCTGAACTCAATTTTTTGGAGTTTTGAATCCCTGCTATGCACCATTTTCAAGCCCATTTCATAGATGAAGCCACTGAGGCTCAGAGAAGCACATGCTCTTTATTCCTTGCTCTGCTGCTGCTGTTCCGACACATAACAACCATGGCAGAGTGTGCAGGAGGAGCTGCCGGCACACTTGTCTAGGCGTCCACCTGGCCAGCACGGTGCACTCTGACCCAGGAAGGGGGATCAGGGAGGAGAGGAACAGGCCTACTGTTGCTGGAGATGTTTTGCGTTTGCTTCTGGGGGGCAATCGAGTTCCCAAGGAGGAGCCTATGTGTCTTGCAGACTTTTGCAGGGGGAGGGGGCACGTTCTGAATGTCTACAGTGTCTATGTGTGTAAGTGTGGGGGATATGTGTAGCGACACATGGCAATTGAACAATCTGTTCTTCCCCTAGTCAATGGTCAGGCCCTGGAGGGCTGGGACAGAGTCGTAGGTTTCATCCCCAAGCACCGTACTGTAGGTGCGCAGATAAATGTTCATTGGCCAAGAGTGTGTGCCTGGCCTATGTAGGGGCAGGTGGGGCCCACTTTGACTGATGACATGGAGACTCCTCCAGTCCCACGGCCTTCTGGGGACAGGGTCACAGGATGGGGTGGGGTGGGGCAGGGGCAGCATCTATATTTATTTATTTATTTATTTCTCTCTCTCTCTTTCTTTCTTTCTTTCTTTCTTTCTTTCTTTCTTTCTCTCTCTCTCTTTCCTTCCTTCCTTCTCCTCCTCTCTCTCACTGTCTCCCCTTCCTTCTCTTTCTTTCTCTTTCTTTTTTCCTTCCTTCGTTCCTTCCTTCCTCTTTCCTTCCTTCTTTCTCCCTCCTTCCCTCCCTCCCTCCCTCTCTCTCTCTCTCTCTCTCTTTCTTTCTTCTTCTTTTTGTTCTTTCTTTTTTTAGAGAAGAGGTCTAATTCAGGCCGGCGTCCGCCTCCCTCCCGAGTGCTGGGGTTACACACAATGTGCCCCCTGCCCAGCTGGCCAGCTGCTTACCATCAGCTGCTTGATGGTGGGGTGCTCGTCAGCCTCCCGACCAGAAGCGGGCTCCTTGTGGACAATCTCCACTCGGATATCATTTTTGGCCGATACGACACCTTTGAGATCTGGACATAAAATAGGAAAGCGGAGGCAACAGATTCAGTTGTCACCCTCAGCCATGAAAGCTGGAGATGTCACCCCCCCACCCCCCACCCCCTTTAGCTCCTGGGCTCAGCAGCTCCATGCTCCCCCACACATCTGTGTGGATATGCCTGGGCTGCCAGCACCCCTCCGTTTTTCCCCTTTACTCAGTTCAGATTCTTTTCATCCCATGACTTCCCACTTCTTTCTAGAAGTCTTCTCTGACCTGCTCTGCCAGGCTCTGTGCTCTCTATTCACAGAGCATAGAGTATAGCCCTGGGCCATCCTCTCACCCTGAGCAGAAACACACATGGGGTGGCTCCCCTGCTTATAGGACAGCCTGTTTCTAGGTGAAGGGCTCTCTTAGAATATTCTCCCCACAGTGTGCTCTTCTGTAATTTCCACTGAGAGGCACAAGTTGTTGTTAGGTGCTATGGAGTCAGGTCTGACTCACAGCGACACTATGTACAACATGCCTGGCGCTATGCCAGTGCTTCTCTGCTATTCCTAGGATTTTCAATGTCGGATCATTTGGGGATTGCATCAGGAGTGGGCTGCCACGTCCTTCTCCCGTTTTTTGCAGTGCTAGGGATCGAACCCCAGGGCCTCAGAGAGCACAGAGCAGCACTCTACCAAACTGAGCTAAACCCCAGCCCCAACGAGAGAGAGGCCCTGAGAGCCCATTGTTGCAGGCAGGTGTGGCACCCAAGCCACTTAGCCGGGAGTGGAGAAAATGTGAGGGGCATTGCCGGGCTTCTCTCTCCTGTCTGAAGTCTGCCGGGCAGTCGAGGGAACAGACTATTGTGGCCATTCACTTTGTGCATTCTGCTCATAGATGCTTGCGGCCAGACGGGGCCATAAAAGGCACGTCATCCAGCCCTTTCGTGTTACAGATGAAGAAACTGAGGCCTCGAATAGGCATGGCTGGCCCAGTTTCCTGTGGTGGAAGAAGTGGGGAGAGAAGACTGTCTTCCTCTCCTCTGCCTCCCGTCTGCCCCTTGCGTGCACCCTTCAACCACAAGTAACTCCAAAACCCAGCCCAGGATGCAGGCCCGGAACAGAAGATTCTTCTCGAACGCACAAACGTGAGCAGAGTATTGCTAATGACTAAAGAGCTTGAAGGGGCTGGGATTTAGCTCAGTTGGTAGAGCGCTGCGCTGCAGTCTCTGAGGTCCTGAGTTCAATTCCCAGCACCGCAAAAATGGGAGAAGGGCCTGGCAATCCACTCCCAAGGCAATCCCGAAACAGTCAGCCATTGAAAACCCTATGAGGGTTGCTATGAGTCGGATACCGACTCCACGGCACCCAACAACAACAACAACAAACAGCTTTAAAAGTCTGCTGAGAGCAATTCCTCACATGCAGTTTGTCCCCCAGGTGACAAACTTGCTTGTCAGGGGAGACTAGCAGACCTTCAGAGTGACTTCTTCTCCCCCTGGGTCCCCACACCATTCCGGAGGAGAGCGCTGTCTGCGCCCACCCCAGGGGGCTGGCTGCCTGCCCTGTGGGATGGAGGTCAGTCTAGTCCAGTCCAGCCTCAGCTGAGTGTCCCCTCCGGGCTGGACGCCTGAGAGGGGCTGCACGTGAAACGATTCAGGGGACCCCTCCCTGCCCCGGAGCTCACAGCCCTGTGGGGGCCCCTGTTTGTTGCAGGCCTGCTTACTTGCTCGCCGGGGCAGTCTAAGCCTGGCCTTTTTCTCTGTCCCCCTCCCTGAGATCCCGGGTGTCCCTCCCGTACTTCTCTGGGAACGGGCACAGCAGAAGGCCACAATGGTTGCCATTAGGACCAGGAAGGCCACGCCGGCTCCTACGGCCACCCCGATGATGACGGCCATGGGCACGGACTCTGCAGGAGAGAAACAGACGCGGCTGATGAGGGAGGGAGGACAGCCAGCCATCCCCCCAGGACCTCACCCAGCCCCTCAGGCACAGCCCCTGCCCAGCTGGGGCCAGACCCCTGCCAGATGGGCCCCTCTTGGGAACTGCCCCACTGGGCCTGGACAGGCAACGTCCAGCTGGGGTCCGCTCCAGCTGGGACCATGAAGACTGGGGTGGAGGACATGGGGTGGGGGAGAGGGTAGGGAGGGATGTAGGAGGGCAGACGTGGGAGCAGACACGGGGAGGGGAGGGCCGGGGAAAGGAGGACCGGAGACGTGGGGTGAGGCTGGCCTAAGCCCTCTTTGGCATCACACAGGAATCTGTCATGGAGCGGCGGGTGAGTCAGAATTCTTGGCTTCGCCTTGAAGCATGACTGGGGTCACTGCCCTTGTTTGTCCAGCGCGCTCCTTGCTTTCCTTTCCTTTCTCTGGTGTGGGGTAGGCGCATGTGGACAAGCAGGGTTGGAGCACTTGGGTCTGGGGTTGCTGAGGGCTTGTGGCTCCCGGGTGTCTGTGTCTCAAGGGCTGGGGGAGCTGGCTCGCAGCTCCCTGGCTGCCTGCTGCCTCTCTGAGGAGAAACGCCCCTTCCCTGCTCCTTCTCCTGCCAGACCAGCCCCTTGTGCATGCAGCAGACAGGCCCCGGACCTCCTGCTAGGCCAGCCTCAGCCCCTGCTGAGTTTCTACCCTCTGTCTCCTGCCCTTGGCATGGAGGGGTGCGCGAGGGGGGTGATGGAGGGGTTGCTCTTCCAGGCACCCTGGGCCCTTCTATGCCTGCGCATGCAGTCTGAGCATGTGATTTTAGGCCCTGAACAGAGCTAGAGAATACTAGGGCAGGGTGACCCTGGGGCCCACTAAATCCGGGCCTCCCATTTTACAGATAAAGACACGGAGGTCCAGAGGCTGGGGAATCTGTCATGGAGCGGTGCAGCTCCATGGTCTAGCTCATGTCTGGTACTGCGTGTGAGCCAGGGTACATCCAGGTCTCCTCGTCCCCCCACGCTCCCTGCAGCCTGCTCTGTCCACTGGGTCACCCAGCGTCCTCTCCATTGCACATGCTCCGTACAGCCCAGGCTGCTGGCTGTTTGGATCCTGGCTCCAGCCCTGCTCCTGGCTCCCAGCAACTTCTCTACCTCTCTTGTCTGTGAAACGGAGGTAATAATAGTGCCGACTTCAGAGGGACCTCACGGCGCTTAGAAGGGAATGAGGGGAGGCTTTAGATCAGAGCCTGGCGCCCAGGCCTGTTCAAGTGTTTGCTGCTGTTGTTGTGTGGGAAGAGGGGGCCTGAAGGAGGGGAGATGCCTCTGACAGCCTCAGCTCCCTGCTCACCCGCATTCGTCAGCGTGGGGGCCCACGCTGCAGCTAGGCATCTGCTCCGGGGCTGCGGTTAGCCTCTTGTCGGTTTCTTTCCCCTTCAGTACAGTGCTGGGGTTGGCACCTAGGGCCTCGTGAATGCTAAGCAAGCACTGTTCCCCCCTTAGTTCCTGGTTTTCTTTAGGGAAATAAGGAAGGTGGAAATCCTGGCCTGCTGGATGCTGCTGGGCGGAGGTGTGGGGAGGAAGTAGGGACACCTGTCAGGCACAGCGTGTGTCTCTCCTTTGGCTTGGACTTGGTCATGGACATTGAGAAAAGGGCTGGGACTTCCGTTGAGTTCGCTTTGACAAATAGATGCTTCTGGTTCTAATTCCATTAGGGAAGGGAAGCTTATCGGTTCTGTGGCTTGAATTTTATTATTCTGAGTCTGATCTCGTTTCCCCTCAGATTCCTAGTACGTTTCCCTGAAAACAAATGAGGGCTCATCTCAGCTGAGCTCAGAGCCCGGGCAGGAGGGGTCCTTAATGTCCACAGGCCCCAACTTCTCACCTGGAGAGCTGGGGCAGCAGTATTAAGGTCCCTTCTGCCTGACGTCCTGCGAGCCCACATTTCCGTAAGCTGTTAACAGCTAGGGTCGGGGTGGGCACCTTGGCTAGAGAGCAGTTCCCAAGCAGGTGGGCAGGGGCAGCGGATGAGGGAACGGGGGGCAGGTGGCTCCAGGGTGGCAGCCCTCCCCAGTTACAGGGGTCTCCTCCTTGCCCGGCCTCCGAGGTCTGGCCTAGGCCACCTGTGCCGGCTGGTCCTCTCTGGGGAGGGGCGCCTGCCTGGCTCAGCCATCTCTCCACCCACAGCAGGGACTGAGCAGGAGGCGTCTCAGCCACCAAGAGAGGAGGCCGTCAGGGCTCCAGGTGAGTGTAGACAGACGTGATACAGAGGCAGGAGGCAGCACCAGGGAGTGTGGGGGACACAGCAGGGGCTGACAGCAGTGGAGGCTGGCCCAGTGGGCCCCAGCAGCCCTGGGCTGGTGCTCTGAGGGGGGAGACATGGGTCCCACATGAGGCTTGTTAAAGGGGGCCCAGGCCAGGGCCGGCGTGGGTGGAGAAATGGGACAGAAGACCCCCGAGTTCTTGGCAGGACCTTGGTGGAGTCTGCGGAGTTGGATTCACTTCTCCTTTCTGGTTTTCTGCGTGGGGGTGGGGCAGGGACAATTGTCTAGACCAAGGGACTCCGCCCTGGAGCTTGCCGACCACTCTGATGGCTGCAGGTGCCGGGGATGAGGTTTCTGCAGGGGGCGCGGGGGCGGGAGGCAGTGAGTGGCAGGCAGGATGGAGCAGGCTGCGCGGGCGGGAGGCTGGCGTTGGGGAGCAATGGTGGAGCTGGAGATGGAGCTGAGGAGCAGAGTCAGGGGGACCTGGAAGGACAGGGAGGCAGGGCAGGGGCAGGAGCCAGGGCTTCTGAGGACAAGGGGAGGACAAGGGACGGGCAGAACAGCGTGCTGGGGAGGAAGGAGGGCGGGCGCCGGGACAGGCAGGACACGGCCCGTCCCCCTCTGCTCTGACTGCGCTAGGTCCTTGTGGTCGGAGGCAGAGGACTTGGCGGCCTCCCTACCCGCGGCTGGCTCCCCGCCCCCGCTAGCCGAGAGCCCCTCCCCGCAGCCCAGGGCAGATCTCACGGGCTCCTTCCGTACCTGCTTCCAGCCCGGCTCCCGACTTCATTTCCGAACCTGTTTGGGAATAAAGCAAGCGTCCACAGCCAGGGCCTGGCTGGCCAGGGTGGGGTGGGACAGGGGGAGTCGGCCCCCTGGAGGGGCTAGGGGGAGGGGGCTCCCTTCTCCCTCGTGTCTCTGGGACTGTCACGGATCCGGGCTCGCCCAACTGAACTTGGAGTTCGTGCAGACTGACTTGGAGTCTCCGGAGGGGGTGGGGACAGGGAGAGCAGTCAAGCCTGGGAGGGGGTGGGGGGTGAGAACACCAAGCAGGGGCAGAGGGGTGGGGCACCGAGGGAAAGACAAGGAGGGTAGGCAACAGGGGGCCAGGAGGGTTGGATGACGCGTGGATGATATTATGCAAATTATGTGTAAAGCGTTATGCAAAGCAGCACCTATTAGGGAAGAGGTGTTAGGAGAAGCTGAGAGATTCAACCTGCAGGTGCCATCACCTGCAGTAAGCCGTCACCGCAAGTAAGCCACTGAGGCTCCAGGGGCCCAGCTGGGACCGCCTGCTTGGACCCGAACCTCGGGTTCACCATCCCTGGACCTCCGCGGCTGAGCGCTGGCTGGCCAGGGGGCAAGATCCAAAGGCCACTTCTGGACCCAGGGTGCTACTGGCTGCACGTGGAGCAGAGCTTGTTTGGAACCAGCCTAGCGCCCTCTGAGGCTTGCTGTCTGATAGTCTGTGGCCTAGCATTTGAGCAGAGACTGAAGTTCTTTTTTTCCTTCCTTCCTTCCTTCCATTTTCTTTCTTCCTTTCTCTCTTTTCTTTTTCTTTTTCTTTTCTTTTCTTTTTTTTTTTTTTTTGAGATGGAGTTTTGCTATGCTGCCCAGGCTGGTCTTGACCTTAGGGGCTCAGGTGTTTCTCCTACCTCAGCCCCCGAGTGGCTGAGCCTGCAGGTGTGCACCGCCATGCTCAGCCTGAGACGGGAGTTGTTAGCCCCTGAGTCACCAGGAGCTGGGACGGTGGCACCTGGGGGCACAGGGGTGGGCCTTCTTCCTCTTCCCTCCTCTCTCTCCACCCCAGCTGCTCTGCAGCTTCCTGCCCAGCACCGCCCTTCTGGCTGGTGGGTCCTTCAGAGCACAGGGCTCCAAGGGTCTCCCTGGGGACTGAGCAAGGTCTGGGCTCAGCTCCTTCCCACCAGGGCCTGGGACAGGCAGGCACTGCCCCTCAGCTTTAGCTTGGGCCCCTCTGGGGGACTGGACTGGCTTGTTGTCTTACTGGGGTCAGGCTGGCTCCCCAACACATCCAGGCCAGTGCACCCCTGTACTCTACCTAGGCACAGCACCCTAAGGGCACTTGGACATCAGACCAGGGCCCACTAGGGAGGGCAGAAGGCGGGGAAGCCAGGGCTTTTGGAAGCTGTTGGGTGCCTTATGATGGCTCTCAGCCAGCTCACTGTGGGGCCCCCCTTCCTGGAAACAGCGCCCTCAGGGACCCTCGCACAGAGCGGTCTGTTTCCTTCTGGCTTCATGGTGGAGGCCATCGCCCCTTGCCTCAGAGGGGAGCCAGGTGAGGCTGTGTGGCAGGTGAGGAGGAGCTCTGTGACTCACCCGGCCCTGCGCACCCCTGCTGGTCCCCTCATGCCCTGGCTGCCCTGGCGGCCCTGGCGGCCCTCACCTTGCTCCTTGAGCCGGATGATTTCGGTGTCGGAGCCGAAGCTGTTCCAGGCGGTGCAGTTGTAGATGGTCTGGAAGTCGGCGCGCACGATGTTGCTGATGGTCAGGGTGGAGATGACCCCTTCCTCCGTGCTGACCGTCTCCACCGTGTATCGCCCCGATGTCCCTGACTCCAGCACGTTCTCCTTCCAGGACCAGGCCTGGGGGGTACTCAGAGTAAGGAGGAGGACCCCCCCAAGCCACCTGCACCAGGACCACCGTTCCCGCTCTGTGTCTCAGCTGTGGGCACGGCCAGGCTCACACTCGCCATCACTGCCACACACCACCTACGTGTGCACACACGGGTACTGCACACAGTACATACTACAAACACACACCCCCCATACCTATAAAGACGATCCGCACAACCGCGTATCGGCGCACACCGCCACGTGCGCCACGCCACACCCACGGCCGCCACGTGTCACAGTGGTATGTATGTCACACACTACAAACACGCATCCACACACACACATTCCAAAACACATACGATCACCGCAACGCACACACCAACCTGTGCACACATAAGTACACGCACACCTCCACCTACTACAAGCCTAAGAATACACGGGACACAGGGCACACGTGTAGGTACATAAGTACAACGCGCCCAGCACAGACATGCGCACATGGGTCCATGCAGATGCACACCCTCACCACAAACACGTGTACATACAGGTGCACACGCCCTAACACACAAATGTGTACCGCATCACATGCATACAGCATGCTGTAGACACGCAGATACCACAGACACGTGAGTTCACAGGCGTGCACATACCACAGCACAAAATACACACATACACATGTGTAACACCACAGCTCATACAAATACACATCTTGCCACATACACGCAGACCACACCACCTGCCCATCACATCACACAACAGCACAGCACACACCATGACCCCCACACCACACATACGCACACCTCACAAACACGGGGACACATGCACACACCACAATGCACCACAGCATATAATGCACAACACACTAAGCCCCACGAAAGCACGCACACACATGTACACACATGACCTTACACACCTACACATCACGACACATGTTCCTACCCCTCCCACACCATCCCCACCAACTGTGTGTGCTCCCAGGCACACACAACACAGTAGGCATACACAGCAGAACATATGCACACCGTGAAACACACCCACGCCCCACACGCCATGGCACACACACCACACCATGCCACACACGCACCCACCACTTGTGCACACAATCCACAAAGCCAGGTACACACACCAGACTGGGACCACCTCAGAGGACATTTCCTTCCCAGAAGAGGGCCATGTGTGGATCTACACTGGGAAGGTTTTCCTGGCCGAGGGGGACCTCACAGCAGCAAGCTGGGCAGCCGTGTGGCCCCGCCCCGGGCCTCCTCACAGGCTTCCTGGTGCTGAGCTGGTCTGAGATAGAAGGCGGCCCACAGCGACTGGGCCTGTTTTGTGACTTGGTTTTCACAAGCGTGCGTGTAGAGTTGTGTCTCCTCTGTCTTCATTTAAAGGGACGACAGTTTGTTTTCAGAATCATGTCACATGCAGTGCACACTCCTCAATGTGTAAGCCCTGCACACACCCTGGCTCCGGGTTCCTGAGAAGGTGGCAGTGCCTGGAGGCACCAGCAAGAGCTGGGCATCTCATGCGCTGGTCAGATCCTTCCCAGCTGCAGGGCTTCCCGGGGGCGCTGTGGGCTGCTCACAGCCTCCCTGGTTCTCCTCACTACAAGCCTAGCACCCCTCCAGCTGTGATAACCACAAAAGTCTCCAGACACTGCTAGAGGTCTCCAGGAGGCAAAATCCCCGCACTTGAGAACCTCTAAAGGAGAGGTAGATACCTATGAAAAGGAAGACAGGGACAGAAGGGAGCGCTTCTACAATGGGCACGTGTTATGTTTATAAGTTTTTAAAGTTAAAGAGTGCGCTGAATGGGGAGGTGGAGGTATTAGTTGTATGTGTGAATTCTTGTGATTTTTGTGCGAATCTTTCAGACAGTGAATGAACTGATGCCTGAGAAAATGTGTAACAGCAACGATCCTCTAACGATGTCTTAGTTTACAAGGGTGACAGCTTCTGTTTGCGCAGCCTGCGTCTTGGGCCCACGTGGGCACTCACTTGTTGGGCACCTGGCCTGGCGCCACCCTCTAGGCTCTGCTCCCCTGCAAAGTTGGCCCGGGGCAGTCTTACAGTAGAACGGTCCTAGCCGTTGGGGAATTATTAAAATACTATCTTCCCCCTAGTGTTGTTGTTAAGTGCCATCGAGTCGAGTCTGACTCATAGTGACTCTCATAGGGTTTTCAATGGCTGTTTCGGGATTGCCTTGGGAGTGGATTGCCACGGGAGTGGATTGCCACATCCTTCTCCCATTTTGCAGTGCTGGGAATCGAACTCGAGACCTCAGAGACTGCAGAGTCTCTGCACTGTACCAACTGAGCTAAATCCCAGCCCCTTCCCCCAGTAGTCCTGCAAAATGCTCACTTTTCTTTGTTTCCATATCCAGGCTTCTGGCAGGTTCGGATAGATTGGGGTGCAAGACTCTTCTTCTAAAAAATGCAAACACCCCAGATGGGAGTGAGGGTGGTCTATGGGGGTGCCTTGGCTGTCCTTCAGGACTAAGAGGAAGGAGAATGGAATGGTCTTTTCAGAGGGGAACGCTCATGATAAAAGGGGCAGAGTCCCTGTGGACGTTAAGGGCAGAAGAGAGTCAAGAGGAGGTCTCTGAGAGGTACAGAAGCGGGTTGCTGACTGCACACTGTGCTTGGTTTACAACTGCGCCAGACTGGCCTTGAACCCAGGAGAGGGAGGAAATCATTTGTCTTTTCCCTCTGCCTCTGCCCTTGCTTGCCCTTCTGCCCCTGATGCAGAATTCAGATAGATGCATCAATGCTGGAGCTCAGCCTGGGTGGGAGGGGGGCAGACGCCCTCTGTTTTCAGCTCCGTTCCTGAGCGAGGAGGCAGGTATAATCCTCCCCACGGAGGGAAAGAAGGCTCGGGGGTGTGCACGGCCTGTCTGTCTGTCTAGTGATTGGCAGAGGTGAGCCCTGGGGCCTGGGGCTGGGGGCTCCAGCCTGGCCCCTCGCCTGCCCACCCTCCCTGCAGCACTCACGATGCGATCTGGTGGCGGGGTGCTCCGGATGAAGCATTTGATCTGGCCCTTCTCGCCGTGGAGGGCGTGCTGAGTCTGCGTGCTGGAGATGATGGGGGGTCCTGTCGGGGAGACAGCATCACATTAGGGACGGAGGAAGGGCAGGTCCCTGGCGGGCACCCTTTTTGGCAGGTTCAGAAGTATGTTCATTAATCCAAGCATTCAGCAAACATTTGTGGAAGGCCTGTGTGTGAGAGACAGGGCACTGGAGGATAAATTAGGCATTCAGTCGTAAACCTCTCAAGGGATCTTGAGTGAATGCTTCTAAGTCAGACTCCCCAGAAGACATAAATAACTGTAATAAAAGATAGTGAGCATTCAAACCGCAGGAGCGGGCAGATGAAGTGCTAACCGACTTCAGAGGAGGGAGAATAATTCTACCTGGCCGACCAGGAATGCTTTACGAAGGAGGTGGTGAGCCTGGGAAGGGAGCGGAGGAAGGTCCCTGAATGAAGGAAGACACAGCCAATGTCACCCCTTGTTGGGCAGCTGCTGAAGTTCGACCTATTTCTCTGCTCTCCAGTAGGGGGTGCACTTGCCTAACAAACGGAGCGTCCTCGTCTAGTCCCACCAGGGAGGAAGACAAATGGTGCTGTTCCTCACCCAGGGCGGGAATCACCCTGGATAGGTGGAATGAGCCCGCCACATTCACCACCTTAATCCCACTTATATCTCAGGAGATCCCGCAGTTCATTATCTTGCCTGTCTCTACATAAATACTCACGCGGCCCCAGCTTCCACGGCAAGGCTCTAAAACTGACCTCATTATTACCCAATTTAATCTGTGTGTGTGTGTGTGTGTGTGTGTGTGTGTGTGAGAGAGAGAGAGAGAGAGAGAGAGAGAGAGAGAGAGAGAGACAGACAGACAGACAGACAGAGACACAGACAGACAGAAAGACAGACAGACATAAGAGTCAGGTTCTGAAAGTGCGTCTGTCATTTACCACATTGGATAGCTAAGAGGATGCACCTGGAGTGGAGCCATCCAGTTCTGCTCATGATCTAATCTAAGTCTTTCCTATGGGATGCCTTACCTGGCACTGAAAGGGGACAGGAGGACTGACTACTTTAGCCGTTCGCTCAGCTAACTTCCTGGCTGGAATGGGTCCTTGAGGGATGAGTGTGGAGATAGAAACCCTTGCGCCCCCTTCCCAATCCTTGGGGTGATAGTTGAAACTTGGATGGCAGGGCCCAGAGCAAAGACAGGTGAGAGCAATGGATCTGGAGAACAGGCAAAATTATGCTGGGAACAAAACAAAAATTGCTGCAAACATAATTGCTGTTTATTAGGCACCTTAATTAAAACAGATTTGCATTTCTATGAGGAGCTCTCAGCCGAGGGGAAAAAGGTATTGGAAGAGACTGAGTACAGGAGGCGAAGAGCTTGGGGCTGGGGGCTGCACGCCCTGGAGCCTCCAGGTAACGGCTTCACCCTCCGCTGCCTTTGAGCGTGGGCTCAGTCCTGCCTTGTCCCCTTAGCTTCAAGAAGCCTTTGGCCCAAAGTGATGATAGATCCGTGTGTTAGGAATCTGGATGGCATTTTGTTTCCCTGCCGGGCTAAAAAGTGAGGATTCCTTAAGATCTTTTCCCTTCACTTCCCAGGCACTAGGAATCCCCCAAGGGCTTCATAGGACTCTAAAACCTATCAGCAAATGCATATGCATTTATGGGCTTCTTAAAAGACAATGGAAACCAGGATAAAGGGAACGGGGGTTAGAGGAGTCAATCAGTCAGGGGCTCTCCATCCTTCAGTTCCTGCGGATGCCGGTCTGAGCCAGCTCTGTGGAGAACCGTGCCAATTTACTCCCTGAAGGGTGCTGGGCTGGGCTGTCTGCCATCCACGGGAGAGATTTGCTGTGACGAGGACGGTCTCGTTCTGGAGACCCAGTCCCCTGTCCATAGGCTTCGCAACCCTCCCACATCATGTCCAGCGTGGGTGAGGACGGACTGCTCTGTCCCTGGCAGGCGCCTCTTCCTTGGCCACTTCATGCAGCCCTGTGCCTCAGTGAGAGGCGCCCTAGACCGGAAGAAATAAGCAGAGGGGTTTCCTTCCTTCACCCCGATCCCTTCTGCTTTTCTCTGCCTGGCAGCCTAGGGAAGGAGCGGACGCTGAGAAGGTGCTGGAAGATTAAACTCTGCGTAGACATGAGGGTCCAGGCTGCTGAGCCTCGGCCAAGAGAAATGTACCCTCAAGCGGGGCAGGGGGAGGGCTCCCTCCCCCAGAATCTCTTTCCGTCCCTACTGGGAAGTGCATGACGGACTAAAAGTGACAGCAAAATGCTGGCCTCTCCTTACTTACCCCTCTCCCCCGCCCCAAGCAAGGATGCTCAGTTAATAGCCTCCACTGGGGAGAGACCCTGTGAGTCTGAAGGCCCCTCACTGTGGCCAGCAGCCATCACGGACAGTCCCCGACACCCAAGTGCCCTCCTCAGAGTGGGGGCGGCAGGGAGGGCAGCCAACTCCACCGTGGCCTGGCGCGGCGAGTGTCAGACACGACAAGGCAGGAAAAGGCTGCAGCCTGGGTTGCCATGGATATAGGAGGCGTGATCAGATGCTGTTATTTTTAGCCCTGCAGTGCCAATTTATTGGTGGCCTCCTGGGGACACACAGGAAAGGCAGGAAGGCTCTGGAGTCAGGTCCTGGCCTGGACAGGTGGTCTGCAAAGGCTCCGGGGTCTGGGTAGGTCTACCCTTCCCTGAGACTGTCACATCTCTAAGGCAGAGAAGGGGACACAGATGGGGTGGGAGCTGGCTAGCGGGGACAGCAGAGCGGGGGCTGAGGAAGTGCAGAGCTGGGTTTAGTTTTCTGGCAAAGGGTCAGGGCAGATGAGGCTGTCACAGGGCGGCTTCCTGGGTTGGGGTGAAGACTTGAGGGCGAATTCCTAGATCCCAGCTGCCCCTCTGGGCCTGGCCCTGGGGCCCTGCCCACGTGGTCTGTGGCTCAGGGCTTTGATCTGGGCCAGAATAGGGAAGGGCAGTGGCTCCCAAAGGGCCATGGCAGAGATGGGGGTCACACCTTAGAGCATGGCCGAGGGACATGGCTTTCATCTGTGTTGCCTCTCAGGCAGCTATGGTTTCTGATCACAGCCCAAGGACGTATCACACATACCATGGCAGGGACGCTGGGGTTTCTGCCGTGGTGCCACAGCCTCCTGGGGTCTGGCTTGAGCGAGGACCCCACTTCTCCTCGGCTGCCTACATCCCAGCATCCAGGCCTCCTCTGACGCCCTGTCCCTCCATGTTTTACTGGACAGCCTTGGATTAACTCCCACCACAAACCCTCTCCTCCATCCCTGTCCTCTCTGTGTGTAAGAAGATGTGTTCTCTGCTCTCAAGAAGACCCAGCAGGCTTGGCCTCTGGGGATGGGGACAGGCCTCCCTGGCCCAGTGGCTCTGATGCAACGGGAAGAGGCTGCCCATGGGAAGAGGCAGATGTGCCCTTTAACTCCCCACGGGCACAGACAAGGCAAGTGGACCAAAGGGTAGATAGGGGATCCACTTTGGACCCTTTTTTCTTGGCCAGGGTAAAACCCATCAGCTACAACTCCTAGGTTTGAGACTCCTTTCAAGGTGACAAAAAGCAGGGAGGTGACCAGAAAACCGCCCAGGCCCCTCCTCACCTCCAGCCTGGGCTCTGATGAGGTGGAGATTGCTGTGTCAGTGGCAGCAACGCCCAGAGCAAGTGACGGCCCCTTGGGGCGATGCCTGGTACCCAGATGCCTTGTGTCTTTCCCCTCCCTTGCACCCCATCCACCGCAGTGGAGTCTTACCGTTGACAGTCAGGGTCACCTCTCGCTCCCCGGCTCCCACCCGGGGCACCACAGCCCGGCACACGTACTTCCCAGCATCCTCCTGGCGGACGGATTTGAGGGTCAGGGTCTTTTCATTGCTCAGGACCTGGGAGAATGGCGGGGGGTATTAGAGACAAAGAGTCTCAAAGAGGGGGAGGGCACTTTCTCTCCCCCTCTCCCTGCCTGTCTCTGTCTCAGAGTCAGAGTCGGCTGTGAGGCAGGCCGGAGGTGCCCGACCGCCAGTCTCAAGCATCTCCATAAGGACTGAGGTGGGAGGGCAGACGAGACCGTGCCCTGCCGGCTGTGGAGAGGAACCATCACCCCACAGACATGTCCACTGCCGGGTGGCCTGTGGGGCAGTGTGTGGTAGAGGCAGGGACGTGGGGCTCCCTGGCTGGGGACCAGCTCCCTCATACAGGGACAGGATGCCAACCTCCTCTCCTAGGCTGGCCTCGGGGGAAATCATCCTGCAGCTGAACTGGAGGGTCCCCGGACCCGTGTTTTTGGAGTCATTTTCAGGAGTCCTCTGGAAGACACCTGGAGGGCATGGCAAGGAGGCCGACGTGGCACCAGCCAGTCCTGCCCCGGCGGCAGACACCTGCGTGGGTCTGGCCAGTCAATGACCACCCAGCCATATCCATCTAACAGGGGCGCTGACACCTCCCGGACAGTGCAGCATCTGGCGCGCAAAGGCCGCTTGGAGATCCGTTCCTCTGCCTCCCCCCCCTCCCCCACGGCTCTCCCTGCTCCTCTCCATCCTAGGTGCACCTGGCAAACTCACGCCCACTAAGAATACGTGTGTTTTTTTAAAACAGAAGAAGGGAAAGCATACGGCCAAAGCTAAGGATTAGCTTTATTTGGGGGAAGCTGACAAGTCTTTCTAGTGACTTCCCCCGCCCCATACAGGTGCCTGCCTACTTTTCTATACGGTTCACACCAGGGCAACACTGCAGAGGCCACACGCGTTTAGGCTGAGGGGGTATAGGGGGCCCTGAGTGCTCTCTCCTCTTTCTGGGATCTTTCCCTTTGGTTTACTCCTCCAACCCAACAAGCAGAGAGCCCTTCTGCCCCCCTCGCCCCTACCCCTGCCCCTGCCCCCTGGGGTCCAGGCTGCGGACTCACCACCCCGGAGCCCCGCTTCATCCACACGATGGTCAGGGATGGGTTGCCAATCCAGGCGCAGCTGAAGACAGCATCGGAGCCCAGGTCCACGAGCAGGGACTGCGGCTCTGAGGTCATCCGGGGACCGACTGTGATTGGGAGGAAGGGCAGGGCTCAGGACCTTCCCTGAGTGCCTACGTCTCTACCCCAACTGGAGGAGGGAGGAAGCTGGGGCCTGCGCCTCCGTCTACTCCCGTCCATTTCCTTGGAGCCCAGCCCTTCTGCCTGCGCTGGCTGGGGGTTCTGGGGGTGGGATTCGAGAAGTCAGAGGGATCTCTCCCCAGGCTCAACCCCTCCTGGGCCCACAGAGGAACAGGCAGCACCGGCCCAGGAGAAAGGTGCTCAGCCCACTTGCTGCCGGGATTCTCCTCCTTTCTCCCCTTTGCCCTGGTCCTATCTGCCTCCACCCATTGTGGGGCAGGGGGCTTCCTCCCTCCCCAGAACCTGGGCCTTGGCATCATGACCTGGAGTCTCTGGCCCAGCTGGAGTCCTCCCAGATGCTCCCTCGCCCCCCGGGGTTTTGGAATTAGGAGCGAAGGAGGCAGAGCTGGGCTCCTGGGCCTCCACCCTGGAAACTTCCCGCCCTGGATTCTCAGACCATTTTCTCATTCCAGCCTCTCCCAGCCTCCTTGGCCTCACTGAAGTCAAGTCTCCCCGGGCCCCTTTCCCATGCCTCTGCCAAGGCAGGAGAGCTTCGTAGAGGCTCCTCTCTGCCCTCCCCTGACATGCTGGCCAGCAGACTGAGCTTCCGTCCACAGAGTGGGGGTGTGTGTATTGCAGAGAGCTGGCTGAGCAGGGCTTGGGGCACTCCTTTCAAGAGGCAGACCCAAAATCTGGGGTCAGGAGACTAAGACTAGTCCCGAGATGTAAAACAGGAGTGTTGGTGCTTTCTGCTGAGGCTTGGGAGGTGAGCGGAGGGTCAGGTGAAAATATACTTCTAAAAATGCTTTTAAAACCATCAAGGGCAATATGTGAGCTGATATTTTCTTTTTCAGTAAGTCCAGCTAACTAGTCCTCAGTAATGGGCTGACTCTCTGTGGGCCCCTGCCAGGCTACCAGTAAGGAACGGAGGATGTCCGAGAGTGCCCTCAAGTGGTAGGTGGACAGGGGCTGGATCCGGTCATTGTCTCACCACAGTTTTTATTCTGCCACTTATTCACCATGTGACCTTGACCTTGGGCCTCATCTCCTCATCTAGATACTGGGAATGCTAACACCTACTTACTATGGACTGTATATTTGGGTCCCTTCAAGTTCCTGTGGTGAAACCCTCACCCCCAACGTGAGGGATGAGGTGATTAGGTCTGAGGGCGGAGCCTCACGATGGAATTAGTGCCTCATAAGAAGGGGCAGGGCTGGGCACAGTGGCACACACCTGTAAGCCCAGCGACTTGCGAGGCAGAGCAAGGAGCACAGAGAGTTTAAGGCCAGAGGCAGCCTGTGTAAGTTAGTGAGATCCTGGCTCAAAATGGGCTGGGGGTGAAACTCAGTGGTAGGGCACTTGCAGAAAGTATGTTTGAGTCCCTGGGTTCAACCCTTAAGTACTACCCAAGGGAGAAAAAAAAAAGATGGGACTGGAGGAGGAAAGCCCGCTTCCTCCCCCTCTCTCTGCCATGTGAGGACAGGGCAAGAAGGCAGCTGTCTGCAAGCCTGGAGGGGGACCCTCACCAGAACAGCCACAGGGGCACCCTGATTTCTGTTGGTTGAGCCACCTTATTTTGTTGTTAGGTGCTGTCGAGTCATATATGACTCATAGTGACCCTCATAGGGTTTCCAATGGCTGACTGTTTCAGGATTGTCTCTGGAGTGGATTGCCACGTCCTTCTCGCATTTTTGCAGTGCTGGGAATCGAACTCAGGATCTCAGGGACTCCAAAGCATCGCTCTACCAACTAAGTTGAGCCACCTAGTCTCTGATAATTCATTACGGCAGTCTGAGCTGGGTCATTCTCACGATCAAAATCAACCTGAAGCACTGTGCTAGGAAGATTTTAGTCAGTGCAAAGCAGTGGACACTGGTGAAACATGGCGGCTATGTTGTGTGCAATGAATCTAGCTGCGGTGTCTCCAGCCAGAGCACCTGGTACCTGCCCACCCTGGAAGCCCCCAAATCCCTGCACTCACAGTAGACGTCCACCGTGCGGCTGAGGTTGGTGCTGCCCAGGGCGTTGGTCACTTCGCAGGACACAGGCTCCGAAAAGTATGTGTAGTCCACAGTGGTCCTGTATATTTCCCCAGAAGCCTCCTTGATAATGTGGCCCCGCTTAGCCCACCTGCAACAGAAGCCAGAGGTCTAGGGGGACCTTGAACGGCAAGGCTGTCCCTCAGGTCCCTCAGGGAGACAGACACAATCATCCTAGAGGAGAAGGAGTCCTGGGGGTCCCTCAGGGGAAATAACCTTCAAGGAGCAACTTCAAGGATTTGGGCAGGAGATGAGCCCACCCAGAGGGTCTTGGAGGTGATGGGCTTTGGGTCATGGTCGCCAGGCAGACAGTGGCGCTTGACAAGTGGGTTCCTCTGCAAGGAGGTGAGTTGATGACTGGGCTGGTCAGCCCATCTGGATGGTTAGACGATGGCTAATCCTGCTGATGGTCACCAGACAGCCTCACTGTCCTGCTCTGAGCTCTACCATGGGCCCATCTTGGGCCATGTTGGAAAAGGAGGCTGAGTCCATGACCTCAGAAGCCAAGATCTAGTGCTGCGTGTGCCCACATGTGCATGTATATGCACACACGTGTATACACGTGCATGCGCACACATGCACACACACCCCTGCACACATTAAAATGAGGCTCTGGGAAGCTTGGTTTTCAGACAAGGTAAGAAGAAACAGAAGGATGCAGCTGACCCCTTCTGCCTGCCCTCTTCCCCCCCAGCCTGCCCTCTCAGCCCTCTGTCCTACCTCCCCTAACGTGGCTTCCTCATGGTGACCCCTCTCTCCCTCCAAGTCTTTTCAGCCTCCCTGCCAGGGACAGCGCTTGCTTTCGCTCCTCTGCAGCCTCTGCCCTCCCACCTTGGCTTCCTTTCCCTGAGGTTGCAGCTCCAGCAGCCCTGGTGTGGTGGGAGGAGGTGGGGAGGACGTTTCTCTCATCAGCCACCCAGTACCCCAAGGAAGGGCAGAGGCTGAAAAGCCCTGAGCTCGGCTTGTCCCAACCCTGGGGTGGTGATGACTGCATTGAGCTCCCATGAGCTGCCTGCCGTGTGCAGGAAGTGCTGTTGCCCTCCGGGGCTACAGGGGTGCATGAGAATGTGTGCGCATGTGTGAGCATGCGTGCTTGCGGGCACAAGCACATGGCCCCAGGCATGCATGTACAGATGCAAGCACACATGGGCACGTGCATGTGTGCATACAGGGATTTACGTGCGAAAGTGTGAGTATGTGCAAGTGTGTATGGGCGCGTGTGCACACACATATCCGTGGGCGGTATGCATGTGTGTGCATGTATGCATACAGGGATTTACGTGCGCAAGTGTGAGCATGTGCAAGTGTGTCTGGGCGCGTGTGTGCACACACATATGCGTGGGCGGTATGCATGTGTGTGCATGTGTGCATACAGGGATTTACGTGCGAAAGTGTGAGTATGTGCAAGTGTGTCTGGGTGCGTGTGCACACACATATCCGTGGGCGGTATGCATGTGTGTGCATGTATGCATACAGGGATTTACGTGCGCAAGTGTGAGCATGTGCAAGTGTGTCTGGGCGCGTGTGTGCACACACATATGCGTGGGCGGTATGCATGTGTGTGCCTGTATGCATACAGGGATTTACATGCGCAAGTGTGAGCATGTGCAAGTGTGTCTGGGTGCGTGTGTGCACACACATATCCGTGAGCGGTATGCATGTGTGTGCATGTATGCATACAGGGATTTACGTGCACAAGTGTGAGCATGTGCAAGTGTGTCTGGGTGTGTGTGTGCACACACATATGCGTGGGCGGTATGCATGTGTGTGCATGTATGCATACAGGGATTTACGTGCCCAAGTGTGAGCAAGTGCAAGTGTGTCTGGGCGCATGTGTGCACACACATATGCATGGGTGGTATGCATGTGTGCGCATGTATGTGAAGCCAGGGCTCTCCTTACAGATCCCCAAGGAGAGCGAGCTCATAGCCTTCCTGGTTTAATCTGGCCGGTGACGGCAGTCACCCTTTGCCATCTCAGGCTTCTCCTGCTGCAGCGCCAGCCCTTTCTGTGTGTGCCTTTCCAGAGCTGGAGGTGTGGCTGGGCCTCCCCTGCTGCTATCTGCCATCAAGGCTCCTCCCCTCCTTCCTCTGCTCCTGGCCTTTCCTGGTCCCTCTGCCACCAGCTTTTGGTTCAGGGTGGCCCAGCCAACCCCCGAGATGGCCACTTCTCAGAGCACTGAGCTGCACCGTGTGGTTGTTCTCTTGAATTAATACTGGGTCATTATTAAGAACACAATTAATAATAACAATTATAGTTTAACAACAGAGCAAAACCATAGCTCCCTGGGAGCGTAAGGAGCTTCCCAACCAACCATTATGAGTTATTCATGACTCGTTTCAATTCCTAACTCTAATTTAATGACCAGACTTCATAGTCAGGCACAGACCCTGGCTGAGGTGGATTAATTCAGTTCCAGACACACAACTGGGCACCTCTCCAGGCCCTCTTCCTTCCACTCTGCTGGGCGAGAGGGTTTGAGGGGTAGGACACCGTGGGGGCCAGATGGGGAGCTGAGTGGGCTGGGGGGTTGGCAGAAAGGACCCTGCTTGGTCCAGGTAAGGCTGGGGCCGGCCTGGCACCCAGGAGAGCCAGTGCAGGTGGGCACCCCTGTCTGTGACCTCCTCGGAGGATATTGGCGAGGGCAGGAACTTCTCCTCTTTTTGTCTGGGGCCCTCACTGTGAGAGTCAGGGAGGAGGAAACCCCACCAGCTCGGCCCTGAGTGATCAGGAGAATGTGGGGGCTCCGCAGACTGGAACTCAGGGCTCCAGGTCCACGGATCCCTCCTTCCAGGCCTCCTGAGGGAGTCAAAGAAGGCAAAGCCAAGAGGACGTGACCAGGCGTGGGAGAGGAGGCTTTCCTGCCTCAGTGGAGCTGTGCTGTCTGAACTGGCTCATCGAGCAACCGTCCTTCTGTTGGAGGCAGGGGAGGGCAGGGTGTGGCTGGGCTGCAACAGGCTTTCCTGCCCCAGTAGAGCTGTGCTGTCTGAACTGGCCCATGGAGGGACCCGTCCCTCTGTTGGAGGTGGCGGAGAACAGGGTGGATTCCCTGAGTATCCTCTCCCAGAGTGACGGGGGAGGTGGCTGTTGGGGCTATTGGTGTCCTCAGAAGCCGGAGGCCCAGGCCTTCGGGGAGCTGCCTTTGGCTCCTGGAGTCTGTGTTCACATCTTGCTCAGCTGGTCTTTCTTCCCCTCTTCCTCCGCCCCCCGCCCCAGCCCTCTGAGGTCCCTTCCAGAAGCATAAAGCTCAAGGCCTGCATCCCATCAGCCGTCCGCAGGATCCAAGGCTGGGAACCTCTCTCCTATCTTCTCCTCTCAGATCGAGGCTCAGCCTCTTCCGCTGGACTCTGCCTCGTCCCCTGACCTTCTGCAGACAGAACCAGTGTAAGCCCTTCCCAATCAATGTCTAATTTGGTCTGAACAAATGTAGGAGGATTAATTATTTACATCACAGAATCAGGAGGCCAGCATGTCACAGCTGTCAGTCTGGTGGGTCAACGGCCCTTGCTTCATCTGGGCAGCTGTGGTCCTGCATCCCGTTGTCCACTGCGGGACACCGAGTGACCATTAGAGGAAGGAGCCCAGAGCACTGCACACTGTTCTGTTAGCTCAAAGGCCCTGGGACTGCAGAAGGGGCAGATTCTGTGCCCAGCCAGGTCCCCTTTGGGCGTGGGGTGGGGAGGGCACAGGTTTAATTTCAGAGATCGCACCTCCTCAGGTGGACCAGAGAGGAAGCAGTCAAGGCGAACCGAGAAAAGGAATAAAGACCCCTGTATTCTTGTCAAAGTCCCTCGGGAAAAGTCAATGTACTTCTGTGACAGATTTGCTTAAGATTTTTCCTCCCAAGTCCCCAGGCTGCATCGAGGGGCACCGGCTGCTTGGCCATGCGTCCTGCAGGGAAGGGAGTGAATGGGAGCCCTGGCCTCCTCTTTCCTTAGCCTCTTCTTTCCTCAGCCTCCTCTTTCCCTAGCCTCCTCTTTCCTCAGCCTCCTCTTTCCCTAGCCTCTTCTTTCCTTAGCCTCCTCTTTCCCTAGCCTCCTCTTTCCTCAGCCTCCTTGTTCCCTAGCCTCCTCTTTCCCTAGCCTCCTCTTTCCTCAGCCTCCTCTTTCCCTAGCCTCCTCTTTCCTCAGCCTCCTTGCTCCCTAGCCTCCTCTTTCCCTAGCCTCTTCTTTCCTCAGCCTCCTCTTTCCCTAGCCTCTTCTTTCCTCAGCCTCCTCTTTCCCTAGCCTCCTCTTTCCTCAGCCTCCTCTTTCCCTAGCCTCCTCTTTCCTCAGCCTCCTCGTTCCCTAGCCTCCTCTTTCCTCAGCCTCCTTGTTCCCTAGCCTCCTCTTTCCCTAGCCTCCTCTTTCCTCAGCCTCCTCTTTCCCTAGCCCTTCTGCCTCCTTCCTTTGCAGCCCAGCCCACACTGGCTCTCTCACTCTTCCTGGGGACCAGGAGGGCTTCCCCAAAGCCTCAGAGTCCTGGGGGGAGCCCAAGTCTGCCGGATTTTCAGAGCCCTTGGCTAATCAGAAGGCCACAAGAGATGGTGACAAACAAGAACTAGTGACGATCTGCAGGGAACCCCGCCGTTCCCGCCCCTCACAGCTCTTCCTCTGTACACCAGGGGCCACCTGGGATCCTGAGCTCCAGAATGGGACAGAGAGGGTGGGAATCCTATAGGCCTAAGGAAACCTGCATGTTCTCTGTGGGTTAATTTACTAACTTGTTAGCCCGACAAAAAAAAAAAAAAAAAAAAAAAAAAGCCTTCAAAATGAGAGAAGTTTCGAGAACAGTCCAATTAGTTGCTGTCTTTTCTTCACCCAGACTCACAAGCAGTTCGCATTTGCTGGTGTGTGCTTTGTAACGACCCCTCCTGGGGGGATTTACGCCTTCTCTTTTCATTGCTATTCTGTGTCCTTGAGGTGGGTGACCCTGGGGGCCACGCCCGGCAGCCAAGCATCCTGAGTGTTGGTTCTGTGGTCAGAAGGGAGGTACAGGCTGCCCTGCTGTC
>VMDO01017608.1:0-44421 GCA_007922755.1 Pedetes capensis
TTTTCTATTTCTGTGAAGTCAGTCAGTGGAATTTTAATGGGTATTGCATTAAATCTATAGATTGCTTTTGGTAGGATAGCCATTTTTACAATATTAATTCTCCCTATCCAGGAGCAGGGGAGGTCTTTCCGTTTTTTAGTGTCCTCTGCTATTTCTTTCTTTAATGTTTTGAAATTTTCCTTGTATAGATCGGAAGGGTCTTTGGTTAGATCGATTCCAAGGTATTTAATCTTCTGGTGGGTTATCATGAATGGTATCTTTCCTGAAATTTCCTTCTCTTCTTGCCAAAACAACTTTATTGAGATATGGTTAACATAAAATAAGTTGTGTGTACTTAAAGTGTGCAAGTTGGTGAATTTTGACATATGTATGCATACACTCATGAAACTATCACTACAATGAAGACAATACATATATTCATCACTCTAGAGATTTTCTTGGTACCTCTTTGTAATTCTTCCCTTTACCCCTGCCTAGACCCCATTCTCAAGCAACTACTGATCTGCTTTCTGTCATTATAGGCTAATTTGCATTTCCTAGGGTTTTATATAAATGGAACCACTCAGTACATATTCTTTTTTTGCCTGGCTTCTTTCAGTCAAGTAGTCAGTATTAAGATTAATATGTAACTTCCTACATTCTTACTATTCTTCACAAATATATTCAAATATATACATATATTCATATATATTTTCCTTCCATTTTTGTGAGAATAGAGTCATGAGATCTTATGCATTACTCTGCAAACTAATCTTTCTTGTATCCAATAATCATCAATTTATACCCATGTTAGTACCTATATATCAAATTCATTTTCCTTTAGGAGCAATATAATGTCTATAATATGGATGTACTGTAGTTGAACTTTTGCACTATTGAAAATTCACTTTGCTTGCAGATATCTTGCTATTATAACAATTCTGCATTAAACTCCTCTTTAAAAACACTTGTTAATTGACATATAATATTTGTATATATTTATGGGATACAGTAAAATAATTCAATGCATATATACAATGTATAATCATCAATTTAGGATAATAACATTTCTATTTCCTCATTTATCATTTGTGTTGCTGGAAAACTTTGGACTCTTCTACTTATTTTGAAATACACCATAAACTGTTGTAGACTGCTGTTACCTTGCTGTGCGGTAGAGCACCAGAGCTACTTCCTTGTATTTGTATTTTGGTACATGTTATCTAACTTCTCTCTTCCCCCCTATCCTTCTCAAACTCTAGTGAATTTCTTCTTCTTTGAGATTGATTTGTTTTAAGCTTCCACAAGTAAATAAGAACTTGAGATATTTGTCTTTCTGTGTCCTTCAGTTCCATCCACATTGCCACAAATGACAGAATTTCATTCTTTCTGGTGACTTGAAAATATTCCATTGTGTGCACATATCACATTTTAAAAATTCATCGGTAGATGGGCATTCTCTACTTCTTGGCTGTTGAGAATAGTGCTGCTGTGAGCCTGGGTTATGCAAACATCTCCAAAATCCTGATTTCAGTTCTTCTTTTGGATATATACTTAGAAGGGAAAATTCTGACACATGCTATAACATGAATTAATTTTGAGAACTTTACGCTAAGTAAAATAAGCTTGTGGCAGATGAGTCCACTTATACAAGGTATCTGTTGTTGTTAGGTGTTGTTAAGTTGGGTCCCACTCATAATGACCCTATATAGGTTTTTTAATGGCTGATTGTTTCAGGAGTGGGCGACCAGGTCCTTCTCCCATTTTTTGTGGTGCTGGGGATTGAACCCAGGGCCTCAGAGAGTGCAGAGCAGCACTCTACCAACTGGAGCTAAACCCCAGCCCTGTAAGGGATATCTAGAAATGCCAAGTTCATAGAAGCAGAAAGTAGAATGGTTGTTGCCAGGGGATGAAGGAGAAAGAAATGAGGAGTTCTGATGGGTATAGACTTTCAGTCTTGCAAGGCAAAAATGTTCTAGAGACTGGTTGCATAACAATATGACTATTCATAATACCAAATAACTGTACATTTAGACCAAGTTAAGATGGTTAAAAAGATAAAAGGTTTATAACACACACACACACACACACACACACACACACACACACACACCCCTACGAAAAGCAAAACCTTTTGGAAAAATATTTACCATTCAATCAGTGAGATCCCACACGTGATGAGCATTGGCACTTCCTATATATTTACCATTTAATCTTTGTAATAACCATACAATAGCTGTTGAATCAATGTTTGTCAGATGGAAAGCTGGCTATGTTCTTTTAGGAAAAAGTGAACCAGTAGAGAACCATACTGATTTTTATAGGAGGATCCTGACACCTAGTGGCTGTTTCCACCTTTACACAAAGACTTCAGGGTAGGCTGAATCAAGTGTCACGTTTAGTGAAGCTCCCTCTAGACATCAATAAGAACTGATGGCAAAAGTCTCATTTTACCAAGAAATAAATATATATAAATAATTTAAACCAGGACTATGGTGATTCATGAGAGAAATGATGGCATGATGGACGCTAGCAATGGAAACAGGACATTAAGAATGACACATTATACTTGTTGTTGTTAGGTGCCGACCAATGGGGTCTGACTCATAGTGACCCTATGTACAACAGAATGAAACACTCCCTGACACTGTGCCATTCCTGGCACCATGTCAGTGCTTCTGTGCTATTCATAGGGTTCTCTTTTCTTTTCTTTTTTCCTGGTTTAGTAAATGATGATGTGGTGCAGAGTAATACAGCATTGGCTTTTTCCATTGTGCACCCTTTACTTCTGGCATCACTTCTGGCAACACTTTCATCATCCACAAAGTTTATGGAGCCTTATGGCTAATAGTTCATAGGGTTTTCAATGGCGGATTGTTTTGGGAGTGGGCTGATAGGTCCTTCTCTCATTTTTGCCATGTTGGGGATCTAACCCAGTGCCTCAGCACAGAGCAGCACTCCACCAACTGAGCTAAACCTCAGGGCTTGAGAGAGATTATGCAATGGTCACTTCTTTGATGACATGGCCTTCACCAATGCCCTTCCCCAGCCTTCTTCACAGTGCTGAAATGTTAGATATTTTCTCTATTTCTTCTTCTCTCGCTTAGTCACTTCTGTATCTTTCCCCTTTCTAGACTTTTATTTGCATGCCTATCTATTTTGTTTTGTAAAATGCCTATAGCAGCTGGGCATGACAGTCCACCCCTGGCATCCCATCACTCCAGAGGCCGAGCAATGGAAGATTGAGACTTTGAGGCCCATCTCACTTCCTAGCGAGACTTTGTAAAAATAAATAAATAAAAATTTAAAAAGCCTGTAGATAGATGGCTGAAAGGCTAGAATAAAAGGAAAGAAACATATAGTATAGGAAATTCATCTGGGATGATTCTTCAGATGAGTTAAATTCGCTTCAAAGGAAATTAATGGCATTAAAGGCTGAAGCTGTTAATTGGAAAAACATTTCAATCTCAATTTAAAGCAGGATTGAAGATGAAAGGTCCTAGACTCATAAATTATTTGACAGCTGAGAGTTTCACCATGTTTTAACCAAGTCTTTCTAGGCCTTTTTAATTTTTTCAAAGAAAAGTGAATAAAACAAGAAGGTTTTCTGTTAATTTAACCCAAAAGGAATAGGGCTCCCCAGGCTGGTGCATGCCCTTGCAAGAATTATGAATGGAGCCGGCTGTTCTTTTCTTCCCAGGCACTTGGCAGACAGAACTGCCGAGCTGGAGCGAGCGAACAGAATCAACCAATGCCTGCAGGAGGACTGGGAGAGGGGCGCTGCGATGAAGAAGATGCGGGACCTGGAAGAAAAGGCTTTCCAGAGGCAAGACCTTTTTGCAACCAGAAATTCTTTATTTGCAAGGAACAACCCCTTACCAGCTCCTTCTTTGTTGTTGTTGTTAGGTGCCTTCAAGTCAGTATTTGACTCATAGCGACCCTCATAGGGTTTTCAATGGCTGACTGTTTCGGGATTGCCTTGGGAGTGGATTGCCAGGCCCTTCTCCCATGGCTCCTTGTTTACTTTCTTCTATTCCCACTGTCAGATCCAGTGTCCAACATGGCGCACAATTGGGAAGTATTTGGTTCTGTTGTACATAGGGTCATGATGAGTTGGACCTGACTCGATGGTGCCCAACAACAATAACAACAATCCTGGGATAGCAGATAGGTTTCAAGTGCCAACTCCATTTGATTAATAGTGGCTCCCTAGAAAATTTTGTGGAGAAAGCAAGTCTGGGTTCAGTAGGAAATGCTGCTGTGATTGATTAGAAAAGTCTGAGTGGACGAGGGCCTGGAGACTGCTGTGCTGTGTGCCACATGTTTACCACCCCTCCCTAATCTTTGCTTCTGGTTAGAGTGGCTTTACTTGGTTGGTGAAGGGTGGAAATTCTCTTTGGAAAGAACTATTTGGAAGCAAGGAGAGTGAATTTCTGATCTGAGCATTTCTAAGACTTAGGGAATGGTCATTTAAAAGCAGAGCCAATGAGTTGTGGGTAAGAATGACAATTGGGAGAAGGAAATGCCCATTATGGAAGCAACACCTTTTCTTCAGCTGGGCATTCACAGTTCAGAGTTAGGGAATGTGGGCGTTAGTCCTGGCTTTGATGTTTAACATTAACTTGGGGGAGGCAGCCAATCTTCTTTTTCTTATTTTTTTATTTGTAAAATGGGAAAGTAAATAATTGCCTGGCCAAGCTAACACAGGAGTTTTAGGAGTGAAATAAAGGGATGGAAATACTTCACAAATGTGAGGTAGGGCTTCACAGAATGCTATAAACTTGATGAAACAGACTGAGTCTAAACAATCAACTTATTACAGCCAATCCTGACTACATCAAAGGAAGTTTAAATGATCAATCCTCAAATAAGTTTTATCATGGATAAAATTTGTTGTAACAGAATCTTGATTTGCAAGTCTTTTTCTTTTAGATTTTCTTGTAAGGCATTTCTTGCCTATCTTTCTAGTGGGTGGAATTCATGTTTTATAACTATGAGAGTATAAGGGATAATTTCCAAAAAGGAAAAGTGGGGTCCTTTGGTCTAGAGAAGGAGGCAAGGGGGAGTTGGAGAGTTAAAGACGTTTTCTCAACATTGTGGCAAAGTAGGCAAAGGCAGTGAGGTCAATGCCAAGGAGGTTTTATTTGGATTTAGGAAGAATACTTGGCCAACAGGCTGGTAAAGCATAGAGGAGGCCCAGGAAATAATTCTGAGTGGCAACCTAACCAGTTTGCTCCAGGGACATGGCAGTGGATACCTGAGGACCTAGGCCATGTCTTGAGTAGGAACTAAAGCAGGCAGCAGGTGGGAAGAAGGAAACAAACAAACAAACAACAACAACAACAACAAAAATATATGTGTATATATATGTGTGTGTATATATATATATATATATGCAGTTAGCGCCTGCTGATCTCTCTCCCATTACCAACACAAGCCAAGTGGATTCTCCTTGCGCACTGCCGTCGTTGATGCTCCCTTTTTTCAGACTTCTACCCTCACAGAAATGTTGATGGGGCAGGGGAAGCCCAGAGGGACTGGCTTGCATAACCAAGAATTGCCTAGGTGCAAGGTCACTCGCTGCTGCCCCTTGGTGTCTGCTTGCAGCCGCTTTTGTCTTCCTCCTGGCCTCCATGTTCTCCCTGCCCTTAACTCTCCAGAGGTTCTGGCCTTTGGACATTTGCTCTTAACTCCTTGCAGGTGCTCACTGCTAACCCGCAGCTTAATGGCTTGACTTCCCTCTCAACCACTATTTCCAGGGAGCAAGAGGTTGAGGCGCAACCACACGGCAAAACAGTGAACATCGAGGACCTTGGAGACCCCTTAGCTAGCTGTGTGACCTTGGGCCTGGGGTGTGCTCACGTGTTGGGTGTGTGTGGCCCCATAGGAGGCAGGGTCGGACTGTTCTGAAGGTGCCAAGCCAGGGCCTTTGACTTGGTAGAGAGGAGACAGTGGAGATCTGGAAGCAGTGGATGCCGGTTTACGCAGGGAGCTTCAGGTGGCAGGGACAAGCAGCAGGCAGGGGGATAATGTGGCTTGAAAGCAGTGAGCAGGTGTTACTTTCTCTCTCTCTCTCTCTCTCTCTCTCTCTCTCTCTCTCTCTCTGTGGTACTGGGGGTTGAACCCAGGGCCTCGCACTTGCATGCTTTGCAAATACTAGACCACTGAGCTGCACCCCCCAGTCCCCCCCCCTTTTTTTTTACTTTTTGAGACAGGGTGTCGCTAAATTACTCAGACTGCCTCTGGTCTCGAACTTGCGATCCTCCTGCCTCCACCTCCCCAGCTGCTGGGATTACAGGTGTGCGCCACCATTCCCAGCGTTACTTCTTTTTTCTCCCTCTCCGCCCCAAGGACTGGGAGGCGGAAGTGCGGGGGTGGGGGGCGGAGGCGGTGGGGGCGCCTGCTGACCCTGCCTTTGCTCTTCTCTCCGCAGGGCTTCCGACAAGCTGTTCCTCCTGGACCAGTGCGAGCGGTACCGGCGCTGCCGGCAGTGCCAGAGGCGCACGTCCAACGTGGGCCAGAGCAACCTGTGGCCCCAGAACAAGTTCCTGCAGGGCTCGCGCCTGCTCGTGTAGCGCGCCGGGCGCGAACCCGCGTCCTGGGAGCCGCTCTCCTCTCTGACATGCTTGAAGTGATTGTGAGACCGTGTATTTGTACCTCCAAGGAAGAAAAACTCTTGCCCGAGCTCCTCCGTGCTTTCCGTAGATAGCCTTTTGACCCCTTATTGAATTCCTGTGGGCAGATTGTCCTGGCTGCTCGCTTCCTTCCCCCACCTCTCCTCCGGACTTGGCAGCGAAGGTGTCTGAGTGATTCCGAGGCTGGGCTGGGCCTGGGTTTCCTGCTGGCTGCTGAGATGTTGCTGACACGCCCTCTGTGACTTTGTTTACAAAACTTATGTTTTTCCTCTGTAAGGATTAATGTCCTAATGAATATTTTTTAAGCGCGTGACTATGCATGGTAATTGATCATGGTACTCCTCCTCCAACCCTAGACTTTTCCACAGGGCCATGGCTGGGGGGGGGGGGCGGGGATCACAGATACAGGCTATTCACCTCCGATTCAGTGCAGTGGTGCAGGAGCATAGTAATTCATGGCACACCTGGGGCTTTGTCAGGGCCCCAAAGGATATCCTTCTCTTGGAGGCCTCCAGGTGAAACATTCTGCACCAAGGTCATCGGTCTGTTGTGGGAATAACTGTGCCATGAGGGAAGACTGGCTGGCTTGACAGGTGCCACCTTCTCTCACTGAATCATTTGGATCAATTCTCAAGTTGCATGTGCCTTTGAAGAGGGCTTACCATCCTGTTGCAGGACCGATTTAAGGTATGTTCAATCAAAGACTTTCTTCATTTATCTTTATGCTTCACCCCCCTCCCTGCCCTGTGCCACTACCTCAGGTATGACAATTAGCGTGAAATCTAGATTTCTGAAGTACAGAAGCTAGGAAGAAAGTCTCTTAGATTGCTTTCTGCCTGCTGCTGTAAGACTCGGGTTCCCTCCCGTGTCTATCTAGAGAGTTCCCAATGAGAGACGGAGTCTGAGGTAGATGCAAACGCACAGGATTTATTGTTCCGACGCGACGGGGTCTACCAGGCTCTTTTCAAACCGGAGACCCCGGAAATGCAAAAGCGAGGGTCTTTTACACCCTTACAGAAGCAGAAGTAGCAGGTTAGCTGACTAGTACAGTTTTAATTGGTTACATTAGTTGACTTTTAAACTGGTTCCTGCAATAGAGCGATGTGGGGGGGGGGAGGCTTAGGCATAAGGCAATGTGAAGGGGGGCTCAGGGGCTCAGGCATTCTGGGCCATTGGGGTTAGCAGATGTGAGGAGAAGATATGAGGATGTGGTAATCTAAAACAGTCCCGGACTTTCCAAGTTGGGAGGGGCCAGGTCACTCTAGGGGCAGTGGAAAATTTTTGCCTCATTCAGCTTGGTCTGATCTATAAAATGGCCGCTCTATGGCTAAGCTGGGCCCTTCACAGCCTCATTCACGTAGAGGGAGAGTGTATGTGCGTAGACATTAGTGAATGTTTAAAAACTTGCTTCCATTCTACAAATGCAAATTAGGACTATATTGAGCTCTGACTAGATTGTTGTTGTTAGGTGCCATCAAGTCCGTATCCAACTCTTAGCAACCCTGTGTACAACAGGCAAGATACTTTGTCAGTGCTTCTCTGCTATTCATAGGGTTTTCAATGGCAGATTGATTTTTGGGAGGGGGTTTCCAGGTCCTTCTCCTAAGCCTACAGCTTCTGGTGTTCCCAGGCAGTCTCCCATCCAGGTACTAACCAGGCCCAACCCTGCTTAGCTTCCGAGATCTGATGGGATCGGAAGCCACAGTGCTACCGCTGCAGGCTTCTGACTAGATAAGGGGCAAATATTGATTCAAGCCAATTTTGTCAGTGAATATTGGTAATGTGACCTATGGAAACAAACATGCTTGCTGATGATAGGAATTTTTTTGAAACTTTCCCCCAATAGTGCCTACTTCCTTCCATTTTTTCCATAGATCACTCCACAGAAGCCTAATCATCATAAACCAATATATAAAACATGAACAACCCTTTGTTAAGACTGCTTGACCTACCTAATCCACACCTGCTACACCCTTGGAGCACATGTGGCTGCATAATACTCCATTGTGTATACATACCACATGTTCTTTATCCATCTGTATTTCTTTAGCTTGATGCCACTATGAGAAAATACCTGTGATTTCATATATATATATATTTTTTTTTTTTAATTTCATGTTTTTCTACCTTTACTGGTAAATGATGGTGGGGTACAGAGTAATAAAGCATTGTCTTTTTCCATTATGCAATTATTACATCACTTTTGGTTACACTTTTATCAACTTACAAGGTTTATGGAAACTTTTGATTAGTGTGTAGTAAAACTCAAATGCATATTTTGGTTACAGCTTATATTATTTTGACTCATGATTTAAAATTTTAGTCCATGGTCAGTGGCTCTTGCTGTGGGGCCTGTGGTGAGGCAGTACATCATAGGGGGGAGTACACAGTGGAGTGAGGATGCTCACCTCACGACTGCCAGAAAGTGAAAATAGAGACAGAAGGGGCTAGAGAGCAAGAATGTATTTTAGGTACCTGACTGGGAACTGGCACCATTATTTCTGCCTGTGTCCCATTCCCATAGATCAAAATTTAATCACGTGGCCACTCCACCGTGTAAGGGTAGTTTGAGAAATGAAGTCTGTACCTCAGTGGCCACGTGTCCAGTGACAGACTAAGTGAATATTAGTATTAAGTTTAGGACAAAATAGATCTTGACCACTGTCTGACATATCCTGAAATAAGGGAGCTATAAAATACCTAACAATGTTGGGTAAGATAGTTAAAAAATATAAAGTTGCAAGAAAAATCTCCATAGACAAAAAATGAGATCAAGATTCCAAAGAAGAGAGCACCAGCTCTCTATAACCCAGACCTTTCCAAAATTAGTGCTAAAGATACACTTTCATTTTGAAATAATTTCAAACCTACAGAGAAGATTCAAAAATAGTAAAAATGATTCCCTCAGAATTATATGAGAGTGGGTATCTGATATATGTTCTATTACTCCTGAATACTTTAGGGTACAATGCCTTACAAATAAGGATGTTCTCCTATGAAACCACTATACAAACACCAGAATCTGAAAATTAACCTTGAATCATTCTTACCACATAATGCATTGACTCATATTTTGCAATTGTCTCAGTAATGTCTTTAAGCAAAACGATTATGTGTTACATTTAGTAGTCATCTCTTTAATCTTCAGCCTGGGATGGTTCCTCAGCCTTTCCTTGACATTCTTGGCTGACACTCTTGAAGATCACAGGAAGATTACAGTTCTTCAATTTGGACTTGTTTGATATTTCCTCATCACTAAATTCTAGTAATGTATTTTTTGGCAGGAATATCACAGCTGTGATGCTGTGTTCCTTGCAATACATCCTCTCAAGTGGCACACAATTCAATCTGTCTCATTACTGGTCATCTTAACTTTGATCATTTGGTTAAGGTGCCACCTGCCAAGTTTCTCAGCTGTAAAGTTACTGTTTTTCTTTGGCAACTAGTTAGTTTTTTGTTGCAGGTATTTTTGAAAATAAACACTCCATTTCACCAATAGCTTTAGCATCTATTGACATTTGTTTGCTAAACGTATAATTGTGGTGATGATTGCTAAGTAGACATTTTTCTAATTCACCAGTCCTGCTATATTTATTTAGTTGACATTCTACTATAAAGCAAAACATTTGCTGCCTCCATTTATTTTTATCAGTATGGACTCATGGATTTCCAGTTTTTTTTCAGTGAGCTATAATCCATTTCTATCATTTTTGTATAGAACTATGGTCAGTGAGATCACATAGAAGGTGGCTTCTGTATTTTTTGCTTTGTTGTTGTTTTTAGGTGCCATCAAGTCAGTATCGATTCATAGTGACCCTATGTACAACAGGTGAAACAGTGTTGTTAATGCTTCTCTGCTATTCATAGGGTTTTCAATGGCTAATTGTTTTTTGGGAGTGGATTGCCAGGTCCTTCTTCTAAGCCTATAGCACCTGGTGTTCCCCGGGGGTCTCCCATCCATGTACTAACCAGGCCCAACCCTGCTTAGCTTTCGAGAGCTGATGGGATCAGACCCCACAGTGGTACAGCTGCAGGCCTTTTTTGCTTTAGATGAACATAAAAGTAGTAATGGTGTTAAGAGAGTTCCCCCATATATGCCTCACCTAGTTTCCCCTATTGTTAACATCTTATGTTACTATGATACATTTGCCACAATTAGGGAATCAACATTGGTACTTGATGATTAACTAAACTTCACATTTTATTCAGATTTCACTAGTTTTCCCCTAATGTCCTCCTCCTCCTCCTCCTCCTCTTCCTCCTCCTCCTCCTCCTTCTCTGGTACCTTCTTCTTCTTCTGTGACACTGGGAGATTGAACCCAGGGCACTCTACCACTGAGGTGCACCCCCAGCTCACCTTTATTTTGTTTTTAATTTTGAGACAAGGTCTTGCTAAGCTGTATAGGCTGCCCCTGGCTTTGAACTCGCAGTCTTCCTGCCTCAGCCTCCTAAGTGGCTGGGATTATAAGCATGGCCATGGTGCCTGGCTCCTAATGTCCTTTATCTATTCTGAGATTCTATCTATTAGATACCACATTATGGGTAGCTGTTATTTCTGCTTAGCTTTTCCTCTGTGTCTTATGTCCCTTTGTCATATTCCCATCATTCTCAAACACTTCCTTACTTTCTGTCATAACAAGATGTTCCAAGTTACTCTTGCACTTTCCCTGCTCCACCTTTGGAATCAGCCAGTTCTCCAATAAGACTTGTCTTCTTTTAATAGAAAAGGGTATTTTTAAAAAGACCATGCTCTGGTTTGGGGGGGCTGGGATTTAGCTCAGTTGGTAGAGCGCTGCTCTGCAATCTCTGAGGTCCCAAGTTCGATTCCCAGCACTGCAAAAATGGGAGAAGGACATGGCAATCCACTCCCAAGGCAATCCCGAAACAATCAGCCATTGAAAACCCTATAAGGGTCGCTATGAGTCGGACATTACTCGAGGGCACTTAACAACAACAACTGGGTTGGGGGTGTGACTCAGTTGGTACAGCACTTGCCTAGTGTGCAAAAGGCCTCAGGTTCAATTCCCAGAACTGCAAATACAAAACGAAAAAACAACAAAAAAAGTGATTGGGCACTTGTGCTCATTGCTATTGAGTTGTCATTGCGTCAGGCCTCTGCTCTCTCTATATAAAGCAAGAGAATTCACCCCCCATGTATTTCTATTACTGTGTCTATATATTTGAAATGCTAAGTTCACACTGATACCAATTCCAATCCAAAATCCTAGAATCAATTTTACTTTTCTCCTTTATTTATAACTCCTGCACCTGACATCAAGACATTTGATTCCCATTATCTTCAATGTATTCCTGGAAGTGTAACTAGAGCCTAGAGGTTCTACTACTTGGAGCTTCTACTGAAAAAACAGGCACAGGAGCACCTATGGCCACAGCTACTCAGGATGGAAATTCAAAGGTGTGAGGCTTTAAACTCCCAAGCCACTGCACAGGACCTCTTTAGCCAGGTGCAGATAACACACAGCTGGGAGATAAAGATTAACCTTTCTTTCTTGTGCTTCTGTGTATGCTTATAGTCAACATCCCTGGGGCCAAATCTAAGTGGAAAAGAGCGGTTTAACTTTCTCCTCTCCCAAACTCTTGAACATTTTGGTATAGGCTAGGCCTCACCTCTTCACTGTATGTGGCTGCTAGCAGGGAAACCGGAAACTGCACCCCTCCAGATCCCTACCTCACTCCGTGGTCTGCAGGCAGGCAAACTCCATGGGGCTGCATGTCACTCAAGCCAGCAAGTGCACATAGCCTTCTCTTCCTGGGCCACTACAAGCTCCACTCTCTCCCCACCCCAGGGCGAAAGCCCACCATGCTATCTGTCACAGCACTTCGCAGAAACTCCACTCATCTCTCTCATGTGCTCAATGCCCCATGTCTCGTGAGTGTCAGGAGAGCTCCCTTTCTAACTCCTTCCTTTATTGTAAATGCCTTGCCATCACCTTCTGCGTGGGACCTGTTCTCCCCTCCTCTCCTGAGAAACATTGTACTGCATTTACTCCCCCCTTTGGGAGGGGCACTAGAAACTTGCTGTTGTTAGCTGCTGAGTGGGGACCAACTCATAGAGACCCTGTATAAACAGATGAAACACTCCCCAACACTGTGCCATGCCTGGCCCGATGTCAGTGCTTCTCTGCTATTCATAGGGTTTTCAATGGCTGATTATTTCAGGAGTGGTTTGCAGGGTCCTTCTCCCAACCAGGATTCCCAGGTGGTCTCCCATCCAAGTATTAATCAAGCCCAGCCCTGCATAGCTTCCAAGATCTGACAGGATCAGACACCAGGGGGCTATGGCTTATAGGCACTAGAAACTTGCACACTAATAAAACAAAAGCAAGACAATCCAAAAAACCCTGATGCATACTAGTTTTTTCTATAGGTCAGATACTTGAGAGAACTCTGTCCTCCTGACCTTTCTCCACAAAATGGCCAAAGCTTTCCTGATCCAAAGCTAGAGTGTCACAGGATCTCCACTTTATAAATACCCCTCCTGGGGACCTTCTTGGGTGACACCAGCTTGCCAGCTTATAACAGCTGGAATCTCTTCCTGTCCCTTGGTGGGAAGTGCAGTAACTCCTACTGGCTTTGTCACTACCTTCTCATTCCTCTAGGGGAAGGGATGGAATCTCCTTGTCCATGGGGCACCCTAGATCTCTTCAGTCATTTTTTGTTTCTAGGTGTATACTGACTGGAGGAAAAGGGAGCTTTAGCATCCAAAATTCCTTTTCCTCAGATGATCTCTACTCTCCAGTCTCTGGCATACAGAACTCTATGACCTTCTAGCTTACCTGCCCTTGCTGTGTTCAGATACGTGCAGTCCCTTTTAGATGGGATGCCCAATTACTCAAGGAAGGAAGGACAACTGGCGCAGATATGGTAAGAACTTAGACAAGTCAGCTGCACAAAAGTCTAGGACTGAAGGAAGACACTCCGGATGTCCAAGGGAAACTGGGGTCCCCAGTGGGGAGGTGCAAAGGAGCTCCTCCCTAGGTAAGCTGGGCAGGGCAGGGAAGCCTGCCTCCCCAGGGCGTGCTGTTCTCTCTTTCACATGGGAAATCAAATGTTAATTCCTGAGGATTCTCTTTTGGGATGTACCCGGAAAAATTGGAATAAATTGAACTTTTTCTTCAACTTGGCCTGGCCACAGTATAAGCTAAGTGGTTGAGAAATGTGGCCTCTAAATGGCACCCCAATTATTATGTCATTCTACAACTAGATCTCTTGTAGGCAAGAAGGGAAATGGAGCAAAGTCCTATATGTTCTAGCTTCCTTTGCTCTCGGAACATGCTCAACTGTGTTCTAAGTGCAAGATAGATATTGCTATGCTGGCACTCTAAGATAAGGCTGCCTACAGACCGACAGTCCTACTAAACTAACTCCCCCACTGGACAGTCCATTACTGTCTTCTAGTCTCACTTCAGGAAATGTTCCTGCTTCCTTCCATGGCTCCTTTGCTCCTCTATCCCTCTTTGCTCTCTAGACCCTAGTTTCCCATGCCCAGGACAGCTTCCCTTCCACAAGATAGCTGATGGAGAATTGGGTCCTATCTGGGTCCATATTCCATTCCCTTTTGCCCAGGTTTTCTGGCTTCAGCTGCCTCTGTCCCCTCCTTCAGCAACTTCTTCCTTTCTGTACTGTCCACTCAGGCCACACCCATCCCTATGCACTCCTTGTCTGCAGCTGCTGCTCTACTTCCATGGACTCCTCTCTGTCCCCATGGGATGCAGCCTTACCACACAAGCATGGCCTGTGCTGTAGCCATGCCCCACCCCTGGGGCCACAGGGCTCACATGGGAAGGGGAAGGATCTCTCCTTTCTGTCTAGCCTACTCCCCCCAGGAGCAGATGAACATTTTCCCTCTGCCAGCACTACAAGGACCACAGAGACAATGGACATTCAGGCCCAATTCCCAATTTCAATTTAGTATTTCTGCTTAGTTACAATTAGATTGACTTTGTCCTTTTCCTAATTAGACTTAGATTCTTTTTCCTTGGGTTGGGAAGATAGGATTTATTGCTCCTATATTGCTCCTATATGCTTATAAGCCTGCAGCTGTACCACTGTGGTGTCCGATCTCATCAGATCTCAGAAGCTAAGCAGGGTTGGGCCTGGTTAGTACTTGGATGGAAGATCACCTGGGAATACCAGGTGCTAGGCTTGGGAAAAGGACCCAGAAACCCACTCCCAAAAAATGATCAGCCTTTGAAAACCCTATGAATAGCAGAGAAACAGTAGCAATAGTGTTTTGCCTGTTGTACGCAGGGTCACTATGAGTCAGACACCGACTTGTCGGCACCTAACAACAACACAACAACAACAACAACAACAACAACAACAACATGCTTATAACTTCCCTCCATGTGCTTCTCCAGACTGTAAGGTCTTCCTTACTTTCTTTGTAGTCAACCCAACTTGTATTTTCTCTGTTGTTGTTGTTAGGTGCCTTTGAGTCAGTATCCGACTCATAGAGACCCTACATGTTAGTGCTTCTCTGCTTTTCATAGGATTTTCAATTTTGGATTGACTTTGGGGAGTGGGTTGCCAGGTCCTTCTCCCAAGCCTACAGCACCTGGTGTTCCCAGGTGGTCTCCCATCCAAGCACTAACCAGGCCTGTCCTTGCTTAGCTTCTGAGATCTGATGGGATGGGATGCCACAGGGCTACAGCTGCAGGTACTTCCTCTTTAGGTGAAGCTTAAGTTTGATGTTTTGCTGCTTGTTTCCTTTTAACCTCAAGGTTTTTCTTATATGCCAAATCCCCAGCTGCCCATGAGGACCACAACTTCTGAGTCTTCAGAAACTCCCAAGCACAGGACAATTCTCCCTACTCCCCACCAGGCCTATTGGTTTTACCTAAGAAAGACAGAGGGCAATAGTTATCCTTACCCTGCCATGATGTATTGGATCACATTGTTGAGGTCAAGGTTCATGTGATCCACCCCCAGGGCTCTCTATGAGACACTTAATATCCCCCCCACAGCCAAAGTCCAAGGACTTGTACTAAGGGCTTCTAGACCTGACCCACAGCCTAATGGGAGTAGGTCAAAGGCCAAAAGCTCCCCCTAGTGGCACAAATGAGTTTAGCAGGTTTAGGGATGTGTCTTAGAGGGGGAGTTCTCATTAAGATTTACAGAGGGGATGTATGATTTCTCCTTGGACTCTTGAGGTTAAACCCTAAAGAGGACAGGGAAATTCTGTCCGAGGACTGATAGAATCCAGATGAGACCAGGACCAGGGATGTTGGGACACCAAGATATCACAGGCAGTCTTGGAGGGAGGGGGAGTCACCACCCTTTGAGAGTCAGGCAATCTTAGGGGAATGGCTGTCCCTCAAGACACAACCATTCTCAAAAAGGTGGTCACTTTTGGCGACATGAACATTCCTAAGGAAGTGGAAAATTCCTAGGGCATAAGCAGACCTGAAAGACTGGCCACCTTTCAGGGCACAAGCAGGCCTAAAAGGATCATTCCCTTTTAGGACTTTGGTAACATGGGGGAAATTGCTTTACCTCTGGGGACATAAACCCTGAACTCTTGACGTTATACCCAAGAGGCATACGGAGGTTCTAGCTGGAGCAGCTGAAGCTGGCCTGGAACACAGATCCCAGGACACGGGAATAAACTTAATCTCCCTTTCTTTACCAGGCAATGAAAAGTTTTCCAATAAAATAGTAAATTTAAGCTGTAATTCCATCCTCTAACCAGATTTATTTGGTAAAAGGCAAAAAGTTGTTAAAAGTATCCTATGTTGTGGCTTTCATGGCTTTAAAGAAAAAGCCCAAACCAGATCAGGTGTACAACATTAAAACATGTCGAACCTTACAGCCTAAGCAGGCAAGACTTCCCTTGCCATGACCCATCAAGGAGACCCAGAAACAGAGGTAAACACTCTGGCTTAAAGGAACAAGGATATTATACTATCTGTATGATTATTCATGCATTTATACTTTCTAATAACTTTGTCAAGATTTCTTTATAGGTCATCCATTCACCTTTACAAATCTAACATCTTTTTCTCATTTGAGTTATTCCTCCCCATATCAATGAGACTATTAACTTCTAGAATATCTGTTTTGCTAGTATCAATGTTTCTCTATTGCTATATGGCAAAGTCACTTTGTTTTCCATTTGAGATTAAAAAGGTAATACCAGACTCAAACGGCAGGTCCCCTACTATAAGGTACTTATTTTACATAAGGTACCCAATATGCCCGAAAGGGAAATTTAGAGCCTCCTCTACAGTTATTAGTTTCCAATAAGTTGTGGCCAGGATCTACAAGTCCTTCTTTTGAGTTTTCTCTGCATATTCAGGCTAAATTTCTCCAGATCTTTATAGGGAAAATATTGGGGGTCAGCTCAGGCCCGGCAGGGATCAGAGCCTTGCTCTGACACCAGTTGGGTGTCAGAAGCCCTCAGGATCAGGATGGGAGCTTGGCTGGAGGCGCCAAAGAAGGACTTCAGGAGACCTTCCAAACAAAAGGGAACAGGGACTTTTATTAGGTTGCTCCCATGGAGAGGAGTAACCAACAAACAGCCCTTTATGAGTGGCAGCTCAGAGGCTAGCAGCACGGGATGCTGCCGCCTTAGTGGTGTTACAGCTCTTATGCTAAGCAGCTCTGATGGTTCCTAGAAGGCGCTGGAGGTCCACTGGTCTTGCCTCTTGCAGCTCCCCTTATTTACCCTCTTCCTTCCCAGGGTTGGGAGGAATTGGAGGGTGCTTCTTGTCTTGCTAGGTGCCTTCGACTCCTCGGGGCCCCTGAGTTTGACACGGCGTCTTGATTGAAGTCTGCCATAGGCTTGGGGAGCGCTGGGTCAAGGTGATGGGATCCAGATAGCATGTGGAGAACAGCAGGGTGTTACGGGCTTGTCCAGGGTCCTGTTTATATAGGCTCCTGGAAGGGGGTGTGTACTGGGAGCAGCCAATCAGGGCACATTCCCTGACAGGTATGATAGTTTACCTGTTATACCTGCCAGGTAAAGCAGTTATGCAAAAAGGGTGATTTAGGGGTACACTTTGGATAGGTGGGTAAGATGTGGAGTAGTTCAATCACAGAGGTTCCTTTCAGAGCCAATCAGGAGGTTCAGGCTGACCAATCAAGGTGGAGGTGGTCAGGACAGGGTTTAGCTGGTCATGGGCCATCTTTGATCACTCGATCAAAGGGGGGGGGAGTGAGTGACCAGGATGTAGGCCAGGGGTCAGCCAAGGGTCACTGGCCCTGGAGGACAGAAGTCAATCCTTCATGCTTGCCAAAGAGACCCTAGCCAGGGGGTCCTTTCTAGGAACCCCCCAACAGGAAAAGATACAGGTTATATCTGAGAGGGGCAATTGTACACCATGGATAAGGGGCAAAATTAAGAGAGAATACATAAGAAATAGACCTTTGACCTGCGAGCTACAACACTTAATTCCTGCCAGTTAAATGGGTACGCTTGGTTTCTGCCAAATGAATAACAAATGCTTAGCTTCTGCTAAGTGGGTATGTTTAGTTCCTGCCAACTAAGTGGGTACACTTAACCTAGCTGTTAAGTGGTTTCCAGAATCAGATGAGTGCACTGCACCTGATTCCCAGATTCCTGAATGACAGAGGGACACCTCCATCATGGAAGGATACTCTTTGTATTCTCTTTTCTGGATGGGTGGCTCTCCTTTGCTTCCCAATGGTTTGTCTCTTGGATATATACATTTCCTTTCCAAAACTGCATGACCCTAATGTAGATTAGGGGGACCAAAATACTCAGCCAAAACATGAAAACATTACCCATAGTACTATCCTGTACATTTCTCTTTGTAAAAAGACAGACAAATGGTCAAAAGTGCCTTATATACAGGGTTCCTTTTTCCGAAGAGACAATCCAGACCTATGTAAACAATACGAGCTTGACCATGGAATAACACCTCGAGTTAATAAGACAAAACTTCCTTAACTACGAGATGCTTCTCCTTTAAAGCCTCCCACTGATGAATCAGGAAAATAAAACTGCTCACTTGCCTCCTGCTGGACTAAAAAACCCAGCACTCCCATGTCCAGGGACTCTAAAGGAGACCCCAAGGAAAGTACCCCTGGCTTCTCTCTTTTGTTTTTCTTTTCAGATATGCAAGCAAGCCTAGGGAATAAGTATGTATTGCCCACATGTGTGCTTATATATTCTATGCTTGCCTGGTACCAAATTAGCTTATAGACAGACACACCGCATTCAGGAGATTCCACACAGGCCAAGACAAGCCACTGCTGTGGAAAGCCAGGGCACTGGGAAGAAGCACTGCCCCCAGCAGAGTCCTAGTCAATCAAGGCTTTGCCACCTCTGCAACAGGACACCACTGTGAGCAATGAAACTGCCCTCTGAGGAGGACAGAGCTTCAGTGCCAATGAGGGCTGCCCCTGAGGACTAAATGACCAAAGATTCCTGGGGAGGCCCACCTCAAGCAACTGTAGGGGACCATCAGTGCCCCTCTGGGTGATTCGATGTGGCAGGTACAAATGTTAATGGCCTTTCAGGTACTGAGGGCTTCATTCTCTTCCTTGATCAATTACCCAGGCCCCCTTTCTAAGTAAACTTACATAATGAACAATGATGAAAAGGCCCCAAACCAAAAGATTCTCTTTTAGAAGTTGTCTGGATACCCATCCAGATAAGAGTGATATATTATAAGGGACCAAAAAGGACAATTTTCTTATTACACAGGGAAATGGACTAGTAGACCTAGGTGTCAATCAGAAGGCTTTAGGAAAGCATGGTAATAAAGTTCTTCTGCCTCCTGAAAACAAAGTGTGTGAGTCACACATGCATCTAGCAGACTATATGTTACTTGTTTTGTTGTTGTTAGGTGCTATGGAGTTGGGTCTGACTCATAGCAACCCTATGTATGATAGAATGAAACACTCCCCAACACTGTGCCATGCCCAGCACTATGTCAGTGCTTCTCTGCTATTCATTGGGTTTTCAATGGCTGTTGTTTCAGGAGTGGATTGCCGGGTCCCACTCCCTAGCTTGCAGTACCTGGTATTTCCAGGCTGCCTCCTATCCAAGGATTAACCAGGCCAACCCTGCTTAGCTTGCAAGATCAGGTGGGATTGGATGCCAGGGTGCTATGGCTGCAGAGGTATATGTTACTAGAGACCTAAAAGCAAGAGTACCCATTGGATCAGCTTCTTCCCAGATGAAAGACCCCTACTAAGTCATTTAGAGCACACTCTTTACAATAAAAGCACAGGGACATTATTAATAAAATCTGTTCCTTCTGTGTCTCCACAACCTCAAGAACATCCTGATGACAAAATTGCTTACACCCAAGAATGGTTAAAAGGCCTGCAAACTCTTCAAACAAGGAAAAAAGATGACAACTTAAATTCTTATATATAGAGATAAGTCTCAGAAACCTATCAGTAGTCATAACCTTGCTTTATGTTTCAAATTACTTCTTGTTTTTTCTTTTAGGCACTGCTGACATGATCATGTACGCTTAATGGCTACAACTTTGAACGACTTTTCTTTTCATCTATAAAACTCTGGATCTCTTCTTGGGCTTACTTTTGTATTCTGCCATAGTCTCTATATAACCATTAGTATGCTTTTTAAAGTCCAAGAGATCTCATTGTTAGACTCAGAGGTTAAGATAATGAGCACAGCTGTCCTACAAGACCCTATGGCTTTATATATCCTCACAGCTGTTTAAGGGAGCACTTGTGCCATTTTCAAAGTTAAATGCTATGTGTGTATATCTCCGATGATGCTGCTAACATCTATTCTGCTTTGCATGACTTACAAAATCAAGTTCAGACCATGTCAGACAATACCCTGCCTTTAGGTGAAATGCTCTGGGAAGGCTTTCTGTGTTTTCCTGATGGAAATGGGTTATATCCATGTTAATCATAGTCAGAATAACTTCAATATTTGGAACTTGTCTTCTCAACCTTATAGTAAAACTTATTTCTTCCAGAATCCAAAAGATCCACCTCAGATGATGATGCTTCAGGGATTGCAGACCCTGCAATACCAGAGGAAGACCACCAGCTGCCAAAACCTCTGAATCAATCACTTCTTTTACTCCCCTGCTCTGGTTGGCCCACCCACCTTAATTAGCAAGACTAATGGGCCCAAGGGGGCTGGGATTTAGCTCAGTTGGTAGAGCACTGCTCTGTAGTCTCTGAGGTCCTGAGTTCAATTCCTAGCACCGCAAAAATGGGAGAAGGATGGGGCAACCCACTCCCAAGGCAATCCCGAAACAATGTGCCATTGAAAACCCTACGAGGGTCGCTATGAGTCGGACACGACTTGATGGCACCTAACAACAACAACAACAACAACAACAACAACAACAAAGGGCCCAAAGGTAGAGTGTTGCTTCATGTTAGCCAGAGTTTAGGGTCCATATTCCTTGAGGGGGAACAATAGAGGGTACTAAGTGGGAAGAAAGGGAATAAAGGGACCTCTGCAGCCTTTGATTCCCAGCCATTTGCTTCCCAGGCACCTGAGGCATGAATATCAATATAAACTTCCTCTGAGACGAACACCTTAATCTGGTGGTCAGTACTTTCTTGGTAGACAATATCCTTGCAAATAGCATAGTGGCTAAGAGATAATACCCTTTCACAGAAAACTTGGTCTGTAACCTGCAATTTTTTTTTTTAACAAATGGTCTAATCCACAATCATAACTGTTCAGATATGAAGGCAACAGATGCCTCCAAATTCTCTTTTGAAGCAGGACTTCTCCTGTGATAAAGAGAAAGGCTTGTTTTATAGCCTGGGTAGGCAGGCCAGTCTAAGTTGAGGGCCAAGAGAAACCAGATAAAGCTGAAGATGAGATTAAAGAGAGGGGAAGAATGTCTGGCTCCCTAATGAGATAGGGACTTAAAAACCTCCAAAGTCTCTCCCCTTGATGCAGAGTCTGCTGTGTCCAGAAAATCACAATGTCCCCAGTTTGCAGTGTCCAGTCCACAATATCCAAAGTTGTTTAGAGTGTCCAGTTGCCTACAACTCTCAGCAATGTCTACAGTCTTCAGCAATGTTCAGAGCAACCCACAGAAGTCTTCAGCAGTCGTCCACAGATGCCAGCAGTTCTATGCAGATGATCAGAGATGTCTGCAGCTCCATTGCTAGATCTGTGTGATTCCTCACGGCTAACTCAGCAGCACAATGCAGCTATTCCACGAGCCATCACTGCTGCATCTGCCTGCTTTTTGATTTCTATGTCACAAAGCCTACCTTACTTTCTCTTTTTCTCTCTCTCTCTCCCTCCCCCTGCCTCTCCCTCTCTCCTTCTCAACCTCTCCATTCATCTCCCCTCTCCTTCTGTTGACCTAACTCCCTGGCCTGCTCCTCTTCTCTCTGTCCACATTGCCTAAGCCTTCAACCTGCTCTCTCCAAGCCTATCTGCCCTGGTTCTCACTCTCTTCCTTTTAATTCTAAATAAACCATCTTCTAAGTTTCCTTCTAGGTATGTTGGTAAAATCATTCATAAGTGTCACCATGGACTGATGTTTGCTGCCCACTTCCCACGTCCCTCCCCTAGTGCTGTGGTAACACCAGACCCCAGAACTGTGCTCCCCGCTAACAAGAAGTAGGGAGGTACAAGAAGGAACAGGGAACAAAGAAATTGACAACGTGTTGGATAAATTTAAACAATGATTTTTATAAATAATATCTAACTTGTGGCAATAAAAGTAAATTTCCTGAACATATTAATAGTTAAAGGATGTCAAATTGCTTCAAGAGGTAGGAAAATGTTCTGAGCAATGTGTGACTTTTTCCAAACCATTCAAACACTATGACAACAGAAACAGGGTGTATAACAGATTATATGTATGGGAGAGAGGGATTCCAGTGCCAGAATTACAGGATTCAAATCTTGGCCCTGCCATTTACTAGCTCTATAATCTTGAGCAAATTACTCAACCTTTCTGTGCCTTGGTTTTTAAAATTAGGACAATAAAAATCACACTAGTATCTAATTCATAGGATTGTATTAAATTTATGTAAAGCCATTTAGACTTAGAGCAGTGCCTAAACTATGTTATAATTGCTGTTAGGTGCCACCAAGTTGGCCCCACTAATAGTGATCCTATTTACAACACAAAGAAACTCTCCAACACTGTGTTGGGATTCCCAGGGGGATAGAAAGTACCCCAAACGGCCAGTCCCAGGAGCTCATCTAGCCCACTTGGAATCCTATGGGGCAAGATAGCAACAGGTCACCTTTGCTATACATCCAGGTATCTCACTCTTCTCTCCTCCCATCGAGTGGGCCAAGATGGCACCCAAGATATGGTAGCATCTAAAGCCCCCCTGGTGTCCTATTGGTCATTTCTGATCCAACACTATTCCCCTGATTGGCTGGCTATCAGGCCATATAAACTCCAGAGCTCAGAGTTCAGCAGCCATTCTGGACATCATCCAGGAAAAGCTCACTGGGTCCTTACAGTTCCTTAAGGGCCTAAGGCCCATTTACTCACCTGCCTAATTTAGCTTTCAGCCTTCCTCTGACCTGCCTTCATCATACTTCAACCTGTCTGCCACCTCTATGCGACCCGGACCTCTGGAGCCAAGCACAGGGCCCCCGAAGTGGCAAAATTTGGGAGCCAGAAGAGCAATGACACCTGGGAGGCTCTGCCCCAGTGGCAGAGATGGCAGCTGAGTGCTTCCCTTCTCCAACTCCCCTTTCTCCCTCCCTAATTCCTTTCCCCTCCTTCCTAAATAAACCCCTGTCCTTCTATCCTGTGTGTGATGCTCTGTTCTCTGGCCACAGCCTCGCCACCGGGTGTAGCGTCAGGGCACCCAGCTCCTGCTTCCATCCACAATGCAGAGAGAGAGAAACCCCAGGAAGAACGCGACACACTGTGCCATAGCTGGCACTGTCAGTGCTTCTGCGCTATTCATAGGATTTTCAATTGTAGATTGTTTTGGGATTGTACTGGGAGTGGATTGCAACGTCCTTTTCCCATTTTTGTGATGATGGGGATCCAACTCAGGGCCTCAGGGACCGCACAGCAGCACTTCAATAACTGAGCTAAATCCCAGCCCACCTAAACTATAATAGGCACTAAAGAGGTGTTAGCCACAAGTAGAACTTCCAAAAAAGTAGAGGAGAAAATAGGAAGTTATTGTTGTTCTTAGGTGCCGTAGAGTTGAGTGCGACTCATAGTGACCCTGATAGGTTATTCATTGGCAATTTCAGGATTGCTTCAGGAATGGATTGACATGTCCTGTTTTTTTGTGGTGCTGAATATGGAGCCTGGGTCCTCAGAGAGTGTAGCGCAGCACTCTACCAACTGAGCTAAACCTCAGCAGTAACAGGAGGTTAGGAGAGGAAAAATCTTATCATTTGCAAGAGCACCACACAATATGCATGTATGGTAACATCATGGTGAAACCCATTAAGTTGTGCACTAAAAAAAAATTTATAAAAATTAAAAAGACTACTGGGAATATACCCAAAGGGAGATCAGTCATCACACCACAAAGACACCTGCATTTCCACATTCAATGCAACATTTTTCACAATAGCAAGGATATAGAATCAACCAAAGTGTCCATCAACAGAAGAATGGATAAAAAATTTTGGTACATATACACAATGGAATACTACTCAGCAATAAAAAAAATGAAGTAATGTCATTTGCAGCAAAATGGATGGAAATGGAGAACATCATCTTAAATGAAGGAACACAAGCCCCAAAAGAGAAATACCACATGTTCTCACTCATATGTGGGTGCTGAATCAAACTTAAAGGAAAAAATCCTACAAATAAATTGAAACATAAAAAATGCACAATTAAACTTAGCACAGAAGGAACAATTTAAGGAGTGGAAAAGAGCGAGGGATCTAGCAGAGAGAAAGGATGATTGGAGAAGATGGGAGAGGGAGGAGGGTCAATGAGGGGGACAAATGTGGAGAGGTCAATCTCAATGTAAACAGCACAACTTCATGAGTGTGTTGGAAAAATAGGGGAAGATAGCAAAAAAAAACCCTTACTAGAATAGCTAAAATAAAAATAATACCAAATGCAGACAATAATGCAAACAGACTAGATCACTCATGTAATACTGCTGAGAATGTAAAAACAGTAGATCACTATAGAAAAAAGTTTGGACTTATATCAAAACCAGGATGCACATACATAGATAAATATTCTCACAGACATGCAAGTAGAAAGGAGACCATTGGTGGGGAAGGTGGGAATGAGGGTCATGAGAGGGTAATGGGGAAGTTACCTGAGCAATGTACAACAAAATGCATATATGGAAATTTCATGAGACCCATTAAGTTGTACATTAAAAATTACTAATAAAAAGGTTTAAAAAAATTAAAAAGACAAAGACAAAGTATAGAAATCTAGTCATCTAGCACAAAAGGGCGTAAACGCAAATGGACTAAATTTTTCTTTTAGTTAAAAGACGAGGCCAGATTGATTTAAAACAACCCCCCCAACACACAAAACCAGCTAAACAGTATGTTCTTCCCAAAAGATACAATTCAAACATGAAGCATATGGATACAATGGCTGGGAATCTTCTTTAGCCACAGTTTCTTCCCCATCCCAGTCATCCCCACATTTGCCTTCAGCCTCTGGATGGCTTTGCCCTCTACCACGCCCATGTCCCAGTTCTGCCCTTCTCTACCCTGGCGTGAAATTCAGAGCTTCATGCGGCTCCCTCCAGCAACAGGTGCTTTACTCGCGCCGGCGGTGATGACGTCGGTGGGGCGGGCCGCACGCTCCAGCCTTCTTATTGGCTTTGGTCCGCCCGACCACGATTGGTGAGGCCAGGACGGGGGGCGGGGTTCGCAGGTCGAGCTGGCTATAAAAAGGAGGGCTTGTGACACCAGGGCCGCTGGGCGCTCGAGTACAGGTTCCTCGAAGGCGTCGTCTTCCAGCCGCTCAGGCCTCCTGCCCTTGCCGCCGCCCCGCGCGTCCTCTCCAGTTCCTCGTCCTGCCGCAGCCGCCCGTGTCGCCGCCGCCCCACTTTCATGAGTAGACACAGTTCTTTCTGTGGGGGTCTTGCTCACGCATTTATGGAGTTTCCCACGGCCCATGGAGATTACTGCCAGGCACAGCACGACCTTTCCGAGGACGAGTGAAGTGTGGAAAGTCACTCCCACCCCCGCAGGACGCCCGCCGAGAGCGCGGAGCCGCCCGCAGCGGTGCCGGGCGTCGGCCGAGCGCTGGGCGGCCCTGCGCGGATGGGGCGGCGGCCGCCGCGCGCTCGCTGCTGTCCCCTGCTGGCGGGTCGAAGAGCGGCCGTGCTGATTGGGAAGGGCCTCTTTTCCCGGCGCTTCCAACTGCACATTCCAAGTGGAGTTGCACAATTTCAGGAGGAGTATACTGGTCTTCAGTTTTTTGACATCATTTTTGTACTCAAAAATCTTAAATTTTTTCGTAACCGCGTTGTTTTTTTAGCTAGATGAATGAACATGGCTCCGATGAACCGCCTTGCTCCTGTGGAGGTCACGTACAGAAACATGAGATTTCTTATTACACACAACCCAACCAGTGTAACCTTAAGCCGATTTATAGAGGAACTTAAGAAATACCGAGTGACTACCATAGTAAGAGTGTGCGAAGCAACCTATGGCACGACTCTTGTGGAGAAGGAAGGCATCCAGGTCCTAGATTGGCCTTTTGATGATGGTTCATCACCATCCAGCCAGATCGTTGATGACTGGCTAAGTCTTGTAAACGTTAAATTTCGTGAAGAGCCTGGTTGTTTTATTGCCATACACTATGTTGCAGGTCTTGGGAGAACTCCAGTACTTGTTGCCCTAGCGTTAATTGAAAGTGGAATGAAATATGAAGATGCAGTACAGTTTATAAGACAAAAGCGACGTGGAGCTTTTAACAGCAAGCAGCTTTTGTATTTAGAGAAATACTATTCTAAAATGCGGCTGTGCTTCAAAGGCTCCATTGGTCACAGATGTAACTGTTGTGTTCAATGAAACTTGGCTGCCTGATGCTGGTGCTTTGGGAATGGAACTTCAGACTGGACCTAATTTATTGTACACATTAGCTAACATACCGGCTTGGTGGGTAAGTCTAATGAAGCTTCTATAGGAATATTGAAAAGACACAAGCTTGTCAGAGTGCAGCCTCTCTGTTTTGCTTGCTATTATCTCATGCCAGAAGCTATATATAAGAAATGTAATGAGCAGGTGCCAAGATGCCCAGCACAATTCTCATATGTTTTTAGTTATACAGAATTAAGATCCCAGGAACTATGAACAGCAGTCTAACACACAGGTGGTTTATTCCTTAAGACATTTCAAACATTGCAGCAACCCACATGTGTACTGGTATACATCAGTTTGTGCAACAAATGATTTCGTTGGATGCTTACTAAGTCTCAAGGTGATTGTTTAGTGTCTTTCTGTGTCATTTTATGATGTTATGAAACCTCCATTTCGAAAAATTAACTTCTGTTTAGAAGTTCATGGAAAATCTAACATTGTACAGAAGTATGTGTGTTCAATGTCTTCAAGATAAAAAAGCCTTACAGCAAACATTTATGCTTGGTTTGCCACTTAAAGGGGAAGGCCTGAGGACAGAATGGGAGAAGCCTATAAACTATGTCCAGCAGAATGTTGCTTTTGTCTTGTGTGGTACATACAGGATAGGCTCTCTAGTAAGCATTTTTTTTTTTTTTTTTTTTTTTTTTGGCAGTACTGGAGGTTGAACCCAGGGCTTCCTGCTTGCATGTTTTGCAAGTGCTGTACCACCAAACTGCACCCCCAGCTCATTAATTTTTTTTTTTTTTGAGATAAGGTCTCACTAAATTATGCAGACTGGCTCTGGTCTCCAACTTGTGGTCCTCCTGCCTCTGCCTCCCTAGTCACTGGGACTACAGGGGTGCACCACTGTGCCCAGCTATAAGCATTTTTTAAAAGGTAGGGATGCTTTGTCTTTGTAGCTAAAACAATGCTTAATTATAAAATTTCTGAAAACCTTGTATTTCTTCTCTATATCCATTGGAAGTTGCTTACTACCTATTATTTTGAAGTACGTTATTTTTCTTTGTCTTCCCAGCCAAAACAGGAGTGGCTTTCTACTAGTGAGTTAGTTAGACATTTAATAGTTTCTGTGCCTTTTTGAACTATGTAACTTAATATTCGAGCCTGCAGCTGTAGCCCTGTGGCATCCGATCCCGTCAGATCTCGGAAGCTAAGCAGGGTCGGGCCTGGTTAGTACCTGGATGGGAGCCCGCCTGGGAACACCAGAAGCGGTAGGCTTGGGAGAAAGACCTGGCAACCACCTCCCAAAAATCTATCTGCCATTGAAAACCCTATGAACAGCAGAGAAGCACTGACAATAGTTTCCCCTGTTGTACAGAGGGTCGCTATGAGTCGGTCCGACTCAACGGCACCTAACAACAACAACAACAACTACTACTTAATATTCAGATACTTGACAGTTGGTTTTATTATGAAATTGATAAAACGGCAGTATGTTTTAATGTTAGTACTGGCATATTGTCTTGTTTTGAAAGTTATTTATTTATTATGGTACTGGAGGGCTGAACCCAGGGCTGCATGCTTCGTTTGCAAGCGTTCTACCACTTAGCTGCACCTCTATCCCATTTTTTTAGTATTTTAATTGTACATATTTATGGGGTGGTGGTGTTGGGTGGCATCAAGTCAGATCCGACTCATAGCAACCCTATGTATAAGAAATTGAAACAGCCAAACACTGTGCCATGTAAATGATCTTTTTGTGTTTGGGCCCAATGTTGCAGGCACTATGTTTCTTCTCATTTTGTGCCACATCAGCAAACGTAGGTCCAAGGGGTTTTATTCCATTCTCATCATTAAGGTCAACAACTCCTCTTTGAGGAAGCAACTTTTCCCCAGTCATTTCTAGAATGGCTTCCAGCCTGGGGGTTTCATTTTCTGGCACTATATTTGACAGTGCTTCTCTGTTATTTGTAGGGTTTTCAATGGCTAATTGTTTTGGAAATGGGCTGCTGGGTCCTTTTCCCTAGTCTGTCTTTGTCTGGAAACTCAGCTGAAACCTGTCCACCATGGGTGGCTCTGTTGGTATCTAAAACACTGGTGGCATTACTTTTAGCATCACAGCAACATGCAAGCCCCCACAGCAAAACAAGCTGACCGACACATGGGGGATTTATGGGGTACAGTGATAATTCAGTTTATATATACAGTGTGCTGGCAGCTGTACCTCTGTGCCATCTGATCCTGTTAGGTCTCAGAAGCTAAGCAGAATCAGGCCTGTTTAGTACTTTGATAGGAGACCACCTGGGAACACCAGGTGCTATAGGCTTGGGAGAAGAACTGGGTAATCCACTCCGAAAAAACAATCAACCTTTGACAACTCTATGAATAGCAGAGAAGCAGTAGCAATAGTGTTTCGCCTGTTGTATGTAGGGTTGCTATGAGTCAGACAACATATACGATGTGCAATTATTTAAATCAGGTTGTTAACATTTTCATCTCTTTAAACAATTATAAAAACTTTTTGGTTAGTGTGGATCAATAGTTGTAGACATGAGGCATACTATGAATTTTTTAAATTGCATACAGTACAGTGGGATTTTTTATGGGATTTTCATAGTTACATCCTATATTTTGTACTTGTTTCCTCCTTCTTTACCCTGCTATGTTGTTCCCCTTCCCTCTCCCACCATCCCCATTGCCCTTCCCATTACTTTGGTCCCCTCCCTTCTTTATATTAGGTCCCCTTATATTTTCTAATCTTAGGTATGTACATTTGTTTATATGAGTGTGTAATTATATGTATATATGTATACATATATATGTATATATGTATGTGTAATTATATGTGTATATATGTATACACGTATATATGTATGTATAATTATATATATGTGTGTGTGTGTGTGTATATATATATATTGTGCTGCTGCTGGGTGCCATCGAGTCGGTATCCAACTCATAGCGACTCTCATAGGGTTTTATGGCTGACTGTTTCAGGATTGCCTTGGGAGTGGATTGCCAGGTCCTTCTCCCATTTTTGTGGTGCAAGGAATTGAACTCAGGACCTCAGAGACTGCAGCGCAGTGCTCTATCAACTGAGCTAAATCCCAGCCCATATATATATATTCTTTAAGGTAGATCTGGTTCCTACATATGAGTGAGAACATGTGATTTCTTTCTTTTTGGGTCTGGGTTATTTTGCTTAGGATAATGATCTACAGTTCCATCCATTTTTACAGTCATATTTTCCTACTGTAGGAGTGGTTATGGTTCTGTGGGAAAAATAATTTGTCAATGTTTGCCATCACCTGCTTGTATTAGAGCTTAAATATCTGAATAAATAATGAGTTGCCAGAGAAAGAGACTTCTAAGGTGGTATAGCTGTGTTAATACCAGTAAAAGTAGAAGCAAATACATTACTAGAGATAAAGAAAATATTAAAGTTTCAGAAGTTTGAATTCACCAGAAGTTATAATTCTAAACTTTATACATTTAATAACACTGGTCCAAAATATAGAAAGCAAACAGGGACAGAACTATAAGGAAAATTGAAAAGTTTGCCGTAGCAATGGGAAATTTTACTGTCTTTCAGAAACAGATCAAATAGACGAAAATCAACAAAATATAGACCTAAACAAAATAATAAACTTACTCCCGTGAACATATAGTGGTTATTGCATCCAACAGTATGAGAATACATATTCGAGTACATGAAATGTTTTCTTAAATTTGATCATACATTTGACCAAAAACAAGCTTTAGCAAATATAAAAATACTTAAATAATTCAGAACAAATTCTTTGTCTATAATTCAATTAAGTCAGAAAAAAAGTTACTATCAATACCTTTGGAACTTTGAAAATCTTTAGCTAGAGACTTCCACTTCTAGATAGGACATAGTAAATCATGGAAGCCCAAGACATTTCCCACAATAATCAGAAAAATAGAAAAATTACAAAGGACTTATGTTTAAGGGTATATGAGCACTATGAGAGCAATAGGATGAAAGACCAGGTGACTAGGACTTCCAGAAGGGCAGGAGGATTTCTGAGATGAGCAGCCATTTTATTTTCTGGGTGCATTTACTGATCCTGGACATGGAATTAAAAAGGTCAGGCTTGGTCCATGCATAAGGTCTCTCATGAAGTAAGAGAAATCCAGCAAGGGTATGGATAGTTGTGTGGGGCTGGTGAAATAGATCAGAAAATTGAGAAGGTTGGCCATTTTCCTCCTACTGTTGCAAGTTGTTAGGTGCTGTCAAGCTGGGTCTGACTCATAGTGACCCTATGTACAATAGATGAAAAACTACCTGACATTGTGCCATGCCTGGCATTATGTCAGTTCTTCTCTGCTATTCATAGGGTTTTCGATGGTTAATTGTTTTGGGAGTGGGCTGCTGGGTTCTTCTCCCAAGTCTACAGCACCTGGTATTCCCAGGTCTCCCATCCAGGGACCAACCAGGTCCGACCCTCCTTAGCTCCTGAGATCTGATGAGATTGGACACCAGGGTGATATGGCTATAGGCTTGCAAGTTGGAGTCCCCAGGAAATAGACACTGAATCTGAGATTTACATTCAGAGATTTACTGGGGAGTCTTCTCAGGGAACAATGCCTATAACACAAAGAAACGAAGTGGGAGCCTCAATAAGTGTCATCTATTTACAGAGGTGTGAATGAGGCAAAGGGGCGGGGCCTTTGAACTCTTGAATCAACTAGCCACTGGATGCAGGTTACATCTGTGTATGATGGCATTACCTTGGGTAAAACATGTTCCTTCTCTCAAGGGCAAGTCTCAGACAGGGATGCAGCTATGAGTGCCCAGCTGATAATGGCAGGTAAGGAGAGGCCTCAAAAGTATAACCACAGCCTGTACTATATTCTGGGGTGATGAATGGGACACTGAAGAGTTAGAATGAAGATGAAGGGAGTGGAAAATATTCCTTAATCTTATGGTGCTTAAGAGACATCCTGCCAGAGAAAGAGGTTCTAATTTCTCCACATCCTCCCCAATGCATTTTTATAATGGTAGCCATTGTAGTGAGTGTGAACTGCTATCTCATTGTAGTTTTAGTTTCCCAACTAATGAAGTTAAGCAACTTTTCATGTGCTTGTTAGCCATTCATATATTTTGCCTATTTAAAAAGCTGGGTTGCTATTGAGTTGTAAGAGTTCTTTATATATTCTGGACCTAAAGCCTTTACAGAAACATGACATGCAAATATTTTCTCCTAATGTGTTTCTTATATGTCTTTTTTTTTCTGGTATTGAGGGGTTAAACCCAGGGGCTCAGGCATGGTTTGTAGGTGCTCTACCACTGAACCACACCCCTATCCCATTTTTTACTATTTTATCTTGAGACAGCCTCTTGCTGAGTTACATAGGCTGCCTCTGGCCTCAAACTTGATTCTCCTATCTCTGCCTCCCAGATCTCCTCATGGATTATAAGTGTGTGTCACCACATCCAGCTTGTATATCTTTTTCTTAATAGCATGTTTGAAAGGGCAAAAATTTTAAATATTAATGAAGTATAATTTATCATTTTTTATTTTGTGAATCATGCTTTTAAAATAGTGTCTAGGAATTCTCAAGACATAGGGCCTTTGGCTTTATTTTCTTCTAGAAATTTATAGGTTTAGCTTTTCCATTTAGCATATGATCCATTTTGAATTAATTTTGTGTATGGTGGGAGATCTGAGTCTTTTTTTTTCTTTACATGTGGTATCCAGTTGTTCCAGCATCACTTTGTCAAAACACTTTCCTTTCCCTCATTGAATTACCTTGGTAGCTTTGATGAAATATCAATTTATCATAAATTTAAGAAATTATTTGTGAACTCTCAATACTTTTCTATTTTCTTATATGACCACACAGTCTTGATAATTGTGTCTTTATTGTAAATTTTTGATATTGAGTAGTGTACTTTCCTCTTTAAAACAATTTGGCTATTCCTTGTTCTTTGCATTTCCACATGAATTTTAGTGTCGGCCTGTCAATTTCTACACAAAGAAAAATAAGCCTGCAGGAATTTGGCCAGGATGTAAAAATGATAGTGTAAATGGTTCCCCCGCTTCCAGATTCCAACTTCACTCTTCACACCTTCTTCTGAATAGTTTTACCTTCTCTGTGAGCCCAAGGAGCATAAAGGAGGGATATTTTCTCAGGATTTGCCTGACTGAGCACTCTTACGAAGGCAGCAGATGTTGGAAGAATAAGACCTGAGTGAGAGGTGACTGATGACTCTGTAACTACTCTTCTAGGAGCCTAAGAATCTACCTGTTGTGTCACTGTGATGTGGTCACATAGGACCTACTCATTGTGGGCAGGAGGGATCCTGAGGCTGAGGTGGCAGCATTGGTAGGTTATAGGGCACTGCCTAGAGAGGCAGTTCACCCCGGGACCTATCTAGGCCCCTTGGAGGACTGAGGCTTGTTCCCCAGGCAGTCACTTTTGCCCTATATCTGGAAACTCAGGGTTGTCGAGCTCCCCAAGATGGCATTGGCATCTAATCCCTTGCCTCAGACCCCTCGACACTGATTGGCTGTTTCCAAACCCCTGAACAGTTCCTCATTGGACTGTTCGGGAGCTACCCTGATTGGCTACTTTTACAAAACTAAATTTGCATATCTCCCCCAATTGGCTGAAACCCGTATAGGGTGACTGCCTCTGATTGGTCCCTGGCTAGGCCCTGGAGAGTATATAAGGGTGGTACACAGAGCAGGCTGGGTCCATTCCCTTGACTGGGACAGACAAGGAAACAATAAATAGCTGTTGGAGAAGAGCACTTGGAGTCAGTGTCTTTATTGGGAAGAAAAGAAGCAAGGAGTCACTGTGGGCAGAAGCCTCTGATCCTGCCTTTCTCAAGGCTTCTCAGAGCAGCCGTGGGCATAAGCCTCCTTTCCGGACAGTGCTGCTCTTGGGTGCTCGGCTCCCCCTCACCAGATGATGGGTCTTTGGCGACTGGTTCCCACTCACTGCCAGAGCGAGTCCAGCGGAAGGGCGACGCCCTACAGTAGGTCCCTAAGAATGATTTATACAGTGAAACTAGTGATTGGAAGCTACCATACCAGCAGGTGTCACAGGGACTACAAGCTTTCCTCATCCCTCTCCCCTCCAGTGTGGTCTCCTCTGGACATAGGGAGGTGAAGCTACTGCTGAACTTGGTGTAAGAAACACCCAGGACAGACATCGCCTCTACATGAATGCTGCTCTGGGTTGCTCAGTCACTTTGGAGGGTGAAGGATGGAAGAGAGTGAGTTCCAGAGCCAGGAACATGATGTCAAGTCTTCCTTAGAACTCCCCATGGTATTCTCCCTCACTACCTTTCTTCCTTCTCACTTTTTGGCATGCTGACCCTCCCTACCCACATTTCTCTAGTTTTCCTTTTAGTAATAACCAAAAAAGAATGTCTACTACTCAATGACCCATAGGGCAGTGACCACTCCTGACTATTAGCTGTCTCTAGCTACTCAGTGCGCACACCCTGCTGAGCCTTGAAGGGAGTGTATTCTTTGATGGGCTGACCTCCCTGATGGGTGGACCGCATTTGCTGGCTGGTGGCTGTGTTCACATTCCTTCTCTCCCTATGACACCCTCCCATTCTTCACTCTTCCCCCAAACCTTCTTGTATGTTCTCACAGGGAGTATCATCTCCCTTCTTTGAGCAGCCTGGACCTTTACCTGCACTCATTTCATGGACTTACTACTTTCTCTTTTATGGCAAGACAAACCGTGTTCAATCACCTCCACTGAACTCTGTAAAGGCGGGATTCCCATAAGGCCTACTCAGTAGTTGGCAATTCACAGAAGGAGATGCTTGAGAAGGAAGTCAGAGAAGGGTTATAGGAAAGTAAACTCCCATAATCTTAAAGGACAAGGCTCGTATTCACAGAACTCCTCAACATCTCCCCGCATACCAGAATACTCAACGGAAAAAAAAAAAAAAAGAAAAACAAAAAACAAAAAACAAAAAACACAGCAATGAAGATGGCCATTTTGGAACCCATTTATATTGCGAATGTTATTCTGAGCTTCATCCAGCCCCATACAAGCCCCTAAGATTGTGTCAGACCGTCTGAACATTCATAGCTTCCTTGGGCCAACTGTAGCTGTCCAGTGTAAAGGAGTCATAGTCTGGAGTGTAGACCAGGGATCTTACAAAAGCCTCCTTGTCCTTGGGCTCCGGATAATAAGAGGCCAGGTTGTGATTGTACGCGTAGTCGAGGACCTAGGGAAAAACATATTTGGCTGAGGAACTGGATCTGTGGGAAAACCTGCCTAAAGGCCCTTGCTTATGAGTCTGTGGTAGAGAAACATTGTGAAGAACCAGATATGTTCCTTTTATGTGTTGTGGTCTGTAAAACCACTGGATAGGAAGGATTTTACATTTCCTGATTAGACAGCTTTGACATAGTAGGATAAATTACGGGGCCAGGGTCAAAAGGCCCAACCTAAATTCTACTCATTTCTAATTGCCTGTGGGTCCTCAGTTGTGATGTTATTCTTGCTGAGCCACAGTTTCCTCATCTGTAAAGTGGAGGTAATGATACCTTTCTCTGGAGTGATGTGATGCTAAAATTAGGTAACAGATAAAAGTGTCCAGAACCTATTTATGTCTTGCCTCCTAAATATGGGCTGAAGTGGGTTGAACTGGATGAGCAACCTGGACATTGTTTTCTGTGTATTAGATTGGCTTCATGAGAATAGGGACCTGAATATCCACAGAAGGAAAGAACTGGACAGGACAGAGCAGCACTGTGATCTGGACTGTTGGCCTTGAGGGCTGATTCTTAAGGAATTTTGCACTGGACAACTCATGGGGAATATGTGTTGTGCAGTGCAGTTTTTGAAATTATTTTTGCAAGTTATAGAAAAGCCATATGCACTAGTAGAAATCATAGCATAGTAAGCCCTCGTGCATCCATTATCCAGCTTCAACAATGAGCATTTTGGGCCAGTCTTTATTGCATTACACTCTGATTCTTTGAAAACCCACCATCTCTGCATTGTCTCATAGTCTAGAATATTCCATGAACCTGATTACCCTTGCGATTCTAAGAGAAAGGGGAAGAATGAGAGTCTACTTGGGCCACACAGGCATTGGGTGTGGAGCTTTCTTACTGATTTTTCAATCTTTAGAACTCTTGGAGAGAGGGACTCCTGGCCCCTTTGGGAAAGGAGGAAACTGAGGCTCAGGGAAGGAAGTGATTGGGCCAAGGTTACTCTAGTGCTCATGGCAGAGTTAGGGCTCCAAAGCCAGAGCCCTTTCCATGATGCTGTGCAAGCTGACCTTGTAAATGGGAGATTATGATTCAGTTTTTAAAAATTCCACCCACATTCTGGTTCACAGGTCTGATGACCTGTCTTCCCAATGTTTGAGTGGAAATCTGGGAGCTTTCCCCGAACTGGGCTGAGTGGGAATTAGGGCTGGGGCTCAGGCTCCATGCAGGAGTTTGTCACCCAGCCTCCGCATTGCATGCCATGCAAACTGAGGAGCTTATGATATATCCATAACTGCCAGCCCTGTAGCCTTCATGATGTCATAGAAAGTAGCTGAGCCTCACTACCGGTGTTATAGGAGTAGGATGCCCCTTACTTTGATGGCGATTTGCAGAGACACATCTCGGATGGTGCTGAGGGGTGGGTACAGTCTCCCCTGGGATAGATGCTGCTCAGAGACCTCCTGGGCAATTTGCTGGAGAGAGGAAGAGAACCAAGAAGAAAAATCTGAGTTTCTGCCTTTTCAGAACAAGCCCAAGCCCTTCCCCTAGAGGCTCATCCAGCTCTGCACAGATGGTCAAATGCAATTTCCATTGTTAACTCTGTTACTGCCCAACCCAGAGGGAGCTTAATACATACGCTTAAACAAGGACACATCTTTTCTATACTGTGAATATGGCTGACACTAAACACAACATAAGGCTCTCTCAATTCTAAAGGAAAATCACTAAGACCAAGATGACTAAAGTTGTGACCTGCAAAGCAAAGACTATGGAGTGTCCTCTACAGTCCATAGAGATCTGTGGGTCCTTTACGTCCTGGATCCCATCCTACCACAGACCATCCCAGGTGCCCAGCTAAAAAACATCTTCCTTCTGTGTTCAGGGCTCCATGAATTCTCCCTTTCAGCCATGGTCTGAGGAAAGACTTTCTTCCATTCAGTGAATGACATCAGCATCCTCCACAAGCCTCAGCCTTCACCCTTAGGTATTGAGGGCTCAGCCAGCCTTCCAGATCATCCTCTTAAATGTGGTGGCTGTGCATTGACTACTCTCTGAGAACCATTTGTTTCAGAAGTGACATGGCAATGGAGTTGGTCTCACCTCAGAGTTTGCAGACATTAGGGAAATGAGTCTCCCCATCCTTTGCCTGCTTTGCACATTCCCATCTCACCTTTCTGTTCATTCAAACATTCAGTGAGCTCTACAATACGCTAGACTCTGTGCTAAGTGCTGAGGATCCATGGTGAAGAGACACAGTCTTTTCCCTAATGGTGGCTGCTGTTAGTGGACAATTAACAAACAATTGTAGTAGGTGAGCACAATGACAGGGACTAAAGACACATGGGAAGGTGAGGCATCATCTACCATGAACAGGAAAGGCTACCCAGAAGAAGTCTCATAGGCTGAGAGGTGATGAATGAAATGTGAGTTACTTGATAGGAGGAGATGGAACAGCACATGCAAATGCCTGAGGTGAAGGAGAACCGAGTGAGCAGGGTGCGAAGAACCAGGGTGCGAGATTGAAAATGGCACCCTAGATGGGTCAGTGGTGGGGCTGGTGATGAAGTGCCAGGTACAGAAACCACAGGGAGGGATTGGACATTACCCTGTCTGAAATTAGGAGAGACTTGGTGTCTGATCCTGTCAGATCTTGGAAGCTAAGCGGGGTCAGATCTGGTTAGTACTTGGATGGGAGACCGCCTGGGAACACCAGATACTGTAGGCTTAGGAGAAGGACCTGGCAACCCATTCCCCAAAACCAATCTGCCATTGAAAACCATATAAGTAGCAGAGAAGCACAGACAATAGTGTTTCGCCTGTTATATGTAGGGTCGCTATGAGATGAATACTGACTCAACAGCACCTAACAACAACAACATAAAGAGATAAATCATGGCACATGTGGGCATTTCTAAGATGCTGGACACTGGTAATACCCTGATGCAGGGTGTAGTCATGTTGCCTGGGGCTATCATGCTGTTGTCACTTATAAGCCTAGAGACTGTGGACAAATTCCTTAAACTCCCTCTGCTTCACTTTCCTTATCTCTAACACAGGGGTAAGCACTATAATTATTTTACAGAATTTTAAAAGTGAAATGAGGTAGTCTATGTAAATCTCCTAAAACCCATATTAATGTTCCTTAGGAAAGTCAGATTTAACTTAAATGGTCTTAACTAAAAGCACCCATTTCAGAAATATAAGCTGACAGGCCTTTAAAGACGAGACTGTTGGCTCCCAGAGGGGAGGGGCCTCATCCTGCTTACAGCAGATGCTTAATTAGTAGGCGGAAGGGCAGTTCCTGTGCAGTTGATGGACACTGTTCATGAAATGTTGGAGCCAAAGTGTCTCCCAGCACTGGCAGTGGGGGTGTATGCATGCAGGTGTCTCATGGGGTCACATAGGAAAGGCTCTGACACCTGAGTTTCTGCATAAAAGAGGGATTTGTTTCTGACCTAACAGTAAGCAGGAAGTGATTTTCCCCATGCAATGAGGGTTTTAAACAGCTCTGTCCACAGCCCCGGGGAAAGAATACCTATCATAGCAATGGGAAGCAATATAAATATAGAATACCCAGATAAGAGGGACAGAGGAGTATGGCACAAAGTCATATGTGGTGTGCACAAGGTTGGGCAATGCCTTAAAAGCCTTCAGGAGACATTTGCACAGCCTTGTAGACCAGGGCTCAAAAACTAGCATAAAGAAGGGAGCTAGGGCATGCAGCAGTTCCCTGTGGGACTTAGAGAGGTGGATCTGGCCACGGTTGTGTGGAAGCCATTCCCATGTTGCATTGGCTTTGGACTCTCACAGGTACTATGGTGAGGAGGAAATCCAGAAGGAGATTAGAAGTCACAGGACAGCCTGTGGAGTTTGTTGGGTATAAATATATTTCATATTTGTATATTGTTATTGTTATGCTGTCGAGTTGGGTCTGACTCATAGTGACCCTATGTACAACAGAACAAAACACTCCCCAACACTGTGCCATGCCCAGCACTATTGTCAGTGCTTCCTACTATTCATAGGGTTTTCAATGGCTGGTTGTTTCAAGATTGTTTCAGAACTGGGATCCCAGGTCTTTCTCCTGTTTTTGCAGTGCTGGGGATAGAACCCAGGGCCTCAGACTGTGCACAGTAAGCACTCTACCAAATGAGCTAAAACCTGGCCCCATATTTCTGTATAGTTTTGATTAACTTAACCTTACAACAGAAACATTTCTATGCCTTTGTTTCTTCAGAGGAAGAATAAACGTCAAGTGCCTGGCACTTAGTCAGCACTTGATGATGTTAGAACTGTAATTGTTCTTAATAGCCATTAGTATGAAAGTGAGCTGTCATTCTTAATGAATATTTTTCATTGGAAAGAAACTCCTTCTTCCAGTAAATAACCCTTCCAGGAGCTTCTCTTATATGACACCTGGAACAAATGTATCACCAACACGACCAACATGATTGGTGCTTAGAGTAGGCAAAGCCAAGCACACACCCTATCTTCTCCCTTATGGAAAGCATCCTAGTGGGGCTTACTGACATCAGGTACCTCAGTAATGATGCCAAGGCATGTGACTGGAAGAATCCATCACTTGCTGTGATCTATAAGTCCCCTGTTTGAGGTACTTTGGTGGCGTTCTCTGTCTAGATATCTACATGGCACTGCTGGGAATGAGGGACAGTACTAGTTATGTTTCCTCACTGCCAGTGCCGCTTGCCATTCTCCACCCGCCTCAAAACCCTGTGTGTGAATGAGGGGAAGGCCAAGCTTCAAGGTGATCTTGAGAGATGCTTGAGATTCAAGCACTTTGTGGCTCCATTGTCAGGGTTGGGGTCAGGGGATAGAAGAGATAAGAGAGGAAAAATCTTTAGAGGCCACTGGACCTAACGGTCTGTTGATGACCCACAGGGTCTGTTGGACGCATCTGAGGGGCAAAGCCAGGGATACCTCTGCTGTTAGGAGGAAGATCTCATCTGGGATGTGCCGGATCCCACCAGCGATGACTCCCAGTGCCACCCCAGGGAACACATAGGCATTGTTTCCCTGCCCAGGAATGAATGTCTTGCCATCTTCCAGAGTCACACTCTTAAAAGGACTTCCACTGGCAAAGATCCCTCGGCCCTGGGTATGGGAAGAAAAGCAGAGATGGAGCTTGGAGATTGGTTTGGGGCAGTAATGGCAGCCTATTTTTATCTTCCAAAATTGGATGCTTTACCCTCTCCCAAATGCCTAGTACTGCGCCGAGAACATGGCAGGTACTCAAGGCACATTTCTTTAGTTGACAAGAAAGCTCAGTTCCAACCCCCTCCAAATGACCTGACTTCCAAGACCCTGCTAAAATGTCATGGAGTTCATGATGCCTTTTTTACCTAACACCTCCTAGGAAGGTCAGCCCCAGACATGACCGATCTGGAAGTGGCCTAGAGTGTGTAAGAGCCTTGGGTTCTGGCCAAGACTTATGCTATTTAGGGGGAACCTTGAGTAGTAGAGCATACTGGTCAGAGCTTATGCTTTGTAGTCAGACCTGGGTTTGAAGGCCACATTTATTCTTGATTCACTCTGTGACCTTGGGAAAATTGCTTTGTCTTTTTAAACTTGCTTGCTCATGAGGATGAGGGATTTTTTTCTTTTCCGCTCACAAAGTTACTAGTAGTTATTGTTACTATGTCTTCTCAGCTGGGGGAAGGAAGGACTCCCCGCTGACCTCGGTGACCCGGTAGCACTTCTCAGCCGTGCACTCGGCCTTGCTGGTGGGGTTGCTCAGGGCAAAGATGATAGGGCGCTCGTGGAAGGAGGCCATGTCCCTCAGAATCTGCTCCGTGAAGGCTCCTGCGATGGCAGCAACACCTAAAGGGAAAAGGGGGGTAGTGGGGATGCCCACTCTGTATAAACAACTCATTCCTCTCCTGATAGTCATGACTGGGGACCAGGTGCACCATGAAAGACTTGGGGTTGGCGTCTGCCATAGAGAAAGGCAAAGGGTCTTCTTGTGTGAGCTGCCTGAGACCTCCTCTTCATTTCAGAGAGACCACTGCTTTACTTCAGGTCCCTGAGAGTCAAGATGCACTTTGAAGGTGCTCTGTGCATTGTCAGTTAGAGCAGGCTGTTCCTCTAGTACAGGGAAGGGTCCCTACCTTGGGGTGGGAAAAGTGCTCATCTCTTCCTGGTTAGAGAGAACAGCCCTGTACTTTTCTACTGCATTGTATCATTCTGCATCACCAAGTCCAACTCTGGTGCCTCATATCCATGATTTTTTAAACAGATGCCACTCACCAAAAGTTTATGGCACTGACTGGACACAGAATAGGGGAAAGAGCTATGTTTTCATAGGTAACTCATGTCTCCTGGCTGAGCCTCAGCCTCTTTATCTGCAAGTCAAGAGCATTAGCTGAGCTGGGCAGTGGGGTGCTTCCTTCTCCTACCTATTATGGCTGTGGGCTTCACCAGCCTCACCACCTCCTCCAGGGAGCTCACTTCAGGATGGTCTTGGGCAAACATTTCTTTCTCATGGTTCAGGTGGCTTCTCCCCTGTAGGAAAAGAAGGAATGTGAAGCAGCAGTGATGCTTAGAGCATGTTGGGCAGGAGCATTGATGTAATTTCTCAGGACATTTCCTGTTGAGCCTCCCATTTTGGTCAGAGCTTTCAGAAGCACTGAAGCTCATATTCTTGATCAGGTTTCCCACGACAGCCTAAGGTAGAACCTAAGTGTGGGTATGTAGGTGTGTTTACGTATGTGCATGCAGGTGTATATTTCTTTAACCCAAACCACAGAGAGAGAGAATCTATAAGTCATTATTTTGAGGTGCTGGGGTCATGGATTCCTGGGCCAGGACAGAAAAGCTCTCACCAAGTCTCCGGGAGCCAAGATAGGCAGCACACGAACCCTGTTGAGAGATGGGGGTTTGAGACTTCCAGGGTCAGGGAGCTAATGTAAATATGTTTTACAAGAGCCATTAGCTTTCCTGTGAATAATCCTAAACTGAGCTCTAGGCAAAGCTTAGAAGAGCCACCTGTGCCGGGCTAGCTCCAGATTCCTTCCATTTAGTCAAACAGAAGTCTGTGGGTGACAGGCTGGGATGGGTGCTTGTAAATGAATTCAAGCATTTCTAATGACTCATTTGGGCCTGCTGGCCTCATGAGAACCAGGGTGAAGATATCAGTTTTGAGAGCCCCTTGGGTAGGGGTGAGCTCAGTGGGGTCGGCAAAAATGATATTGAAAAATATGAGCAAGGGAGAAAAGTAGCAGGTTATGGCAGCCTATACTTGTGGCTGCCTGCAGCCATAGCCCTGTGGCATCCGATCCTGTCAGATCTCGGAAGCTAAGCAGGGTCGGGCCTGGTTAGTACCTGGATGGGAGACCTCCTGGAAATACCAGAAGCTGTAGGCTTGGGAGAAGGACCTGGCAACCCCCTCCCAAAAATCAATCTGCCATTGAAAACCCTATGAACAGCAGAGAAGCACTGACAATAGTGTTTCCCCTGTTGTACATAGGGTCGCTATGAGTTGGATACCGACTCGATGGCACCTAACAACAACAACAATACTTGTGGCTGGGTTATGCCTGGAATGATGTGGAGTGGGAAGAGGAGTCTCCAGACCTAAGTTCTCTCCAACAGTAGTATGGCTTCATATGGAGCAATGGGAAGCAGTTTCTGCTGAGGGTCTCTGCTACTCTTAGTGAATGACCCTATGTGATTCCCCATTCCCATCTCTGCCACTGTTTTTGGTCTCTCACTGACATTCTATTAATGGAATTCTCAAAACTAAAGTATGGTGCTCTGAGTGAAGCCCTAAGGGAAGGGGTCATCCAGCTATGTCCCTCACTACCTTCTAGAGCTATTTCTCTTTCATTCATCCTTTCACTCATACCTCACACTTCACACATGAATTATGTGTTCCCCATGTGCCAACCATTGACATTAAGACTGTATAGTGTAATGGAGAGACAGAGAAGTAAAATGGTAACTGCTCTACAAAGTGATAGGTGCAGAGTATGGGTCATATGTGAGCATGTTGTTTGTTGTTGTTAGGTGCCGTTGAGTCATGTCTGACACATAGCAACCCTCATAGGGTTTTCAATGGCAGATTGTTTCGGGATTTCCTTGGGAGTGGGTTGCCATGTCCTTCTCCCATATTTGCGGTGCTGGGAATCGAACTCGGACCTCAGAGACTGAAGAGTAGTGCTCTACCAACTCAGCTAAATCCCAGCCCTCATATGTGAGCATAGATGCAGGAAATTAACTGAAGCCTAGATGTACTGAGAAAGCTTCTTGGAGGAGCTAACATTTGAGTCCAATCAAAGGATGAGGAGGAAACTGGAAAGGAGTTGAGGACTGAGAATGTGTATATAGAAAAAGGGAGAAGAACATTTCCAGCAGAAGAACGAAATGTGCAAAGATGTGGAAGATAGAGAGAGTGCCTTTTGGAGAGCTACGGTTCAGTATGGCTGGAGGTTAGGATGAGACAGGAAATGGTGGGAGGGAAGGCTGGAAGGGGAATGGGTGTGCGCGCGCACACACACAAACATGCACATGCACATTCAGAACTTTTGGACAAAAACAATTAAGGCTTTAGCTTTTGTGCTCAGGCTACTGCCCTATGGAGAACTCTTCTAGTTCAGTTCCTTGGAACCATAGGGATCAGCAGACCTCCATGTCTCCAGGATGACAGTACCTTGACGATCAGCCCCTTGGAGTCTACCATCCAGATCTTCCTTATGGCCTCTGCCTTTGACACACCTTCCTTCTCTAGGGCCATGACAAGGAGGTGAGCAATGCCCATGGCTGCCTGGGAGGGTAACATATGAGGGTGTTTAGACACAGGGTGTACAGCACTTGGCATGTATCCCATGCTTCCCCAGCCCTACAACCCCCAGGAGGTCCAGTTAAGTCCTTGCCTTGAGAAGCTCAAATATTGAGGCTCAGGCAGGTGCTATGATCAGAATACACTTGTGTTACTTTGTCTTCTCAGAACCCCCAAATCCTTCCCCTCCTTGATACTCCTCCACCCATTCTTATTCTTTTACTAGAACGACAGTAGAGACCCCTCATGGCACTCACCTCACCTGCACCTTGGAAAACAAACACATGATTGGAGAGCTTGTTCTTGGTGATTCGTAGAGCAGCCAGGATCCCTGCCACAGCGACAGAGGCTGTCCCTGCAACAGAGTGGACTGTGGTCAACCTCTGGCCACTGGCCCTCAGCCTGTGAGAGAAGACCCTTGGCAGAGTTCACAACACCTAGGACCTGTGGAGGAAGAAGCAACTTTCCTTAGATATTACAGAAGTCAAGCCTGTAGGCATGCAGAATTTAAAGTAAATATATGCCCTGTTTTGTATATAACTCCTGCTAGTCTCTCTTCCTCCTCCTCCTCTCTCCTCCTTCTCCTCCTTCTCCTCTTTCTCTTCCTCCTCCTCCCCCTCCTCCTCCTCCTTTTTCTTCTTCCTTCTCCTTCTCCCCTTCCTCCTTGCCTGCCTGCCTGCCTGCCTGCCTGCCTGCCTGCCTGCCTGCCTGCCTTCCTTCCTTCCTTCCTTCCTTCCTTCCTTCCTTCCTTCCTCCTTTTCTTTCTTTCTTTCTTTCTTTCTTTCTTTCTTTCTTTCTTTCTTTCTCTCTCTCTCTTTCTTTCTTTCTTTCTTTCTTTCTTTCTTT
>VMDO01017609.1:0-12143 GCA_007922755.1 Pedetes capensis
AAAGAGGAAAGGAAAGAAAGGAAAAAAACATGTATGTGTCTGGGGATGTAACTCAGCGGTAAGGCACTTACTTGCCAAGTATGCACAGGGACCTGAATTTGTTCCCCAGTACCACAAAAGAACAAAATCAACATCAACAAAAAAGGGAAATCCATTATACTACTGAAAGTGAATTTCTTGGTGAAAGAGTGAGAAATCTCTCATGGTTGAATAACTCAGGGCCCCCTGAATGCCAAACTAACTGTTGCTTTTAGAGAGCAGTCTATATGTGAGTCTAGCCAGTTCCTAATTAAAAAGGGGAAAGGAGACAGGAGAGCACACAAAAACTACTTCCTGAAAATATGTGACAAGTATTCATCTGACAGAAGATCAATGTCCAGAATATATGTAGAACTCAAAAATCTTAACAAGAAACAATCCAGCCAGGCACTGCAGGGCATCCCTATAGTCCCAACGACTAGAGAGGCTGAGGTGGGAGGATTGTGAGTTGAAAGCCAGAGGCAGCCTCAACAACCCAGTAGCGCACCTCAGTGGTAGAACACTTGCCTAGCACAAGGTCTTGGGTTCAACCTCCCCCAGGACGACACACACACAAAAAAGTAATCCAATTAATTAATAATGATCTGAATAGATAGTTCCCAAAGGAAGAAATACGAATGGCCAGCAAATGCATGAAAAACAAGTTCAATATCATTGTTGTTAGGTGCTGTCGAGTCGGTATCCAACTCATACCCACCCTCATAGGGTTTTCAATGGCTGATTATTTCAGGATTGCCTTGGGAGTGGATTGCCAGGTCCTCCTCCCATTTTTGTGGTGGTGGGAATTGAACTCAGGTCCTCAGAGACTGCAGCGCAGCGCTCTACCAACTGAGCTAAATCCCAGCCTTCAATATCATTAGTCACCAGGGAAATGCAAGTCAAAACTATCAGGAGGGCTGGGGATATAACTCAGTGGTAGAGTGCCTGCCTAACATGCAGGAGGCCTTAAGTCTGATCTCAGCACCAATAAAACATAAAAAACCCAAAACAATGAAAATGAAATACAATCTCACCCTGGTTAGAATAGATTGTGCGTGTGTGTGTGTGTGTGTGTGTGTGTGTGTGTGTGTGTGAAGGCTAGCAAGGATATGGGGGCTGGGTTTTAGCTCAGTTGGCAGAGCGCTGCGCTGCAGTCTCTGAGGTCCCGAGTTCGATTCCCAGCACCGCAAAAATGGGAGAAGGGCCTGGAAATCCATTCACAAGGCAATCCCGAAATAGTCAGCCATTGAAAACCCTATGAGGGTCGCTATGAGTCGGATACTGACTCAATGGCACCTAACAACAACAACAGCAAGGATATGGAGGAAAAGAAACTCTTACTGTTGGAGGGAATGTAAATTAGTACAGTCATTAAAAAGAACAGTATGGAGGTTCCTCAAAAAAAAAAAAACCTCAAAATAGATCTACCCTATGATCTAGCTATTTCACTTCTGGGTATACACAGCCAAAGGAAAAGAAATTAGTATACCAAAGAGATTCTTGCATGCCCATATTTATCATGGCACTATTCACAATAGCTAAAATATAGAAGTCATCCAAGGTAACCATCAACAGATGAATTGATAAAGAAAATGTAGTATAAATACACAGTGGGATATTACTCAGCCATAAAGAAGAAAGAATCTGGGCTGGGGATGTAGCTCAGTGGTAGTGTGCTAGTAGGTGAGAGTCCCTGAGTTAGACTCCAGGGGGTAAATAATAATAATTCTGACATTTGTAGCAGGAAGAATGGAAGTGGAGGCACATTAGGTGAAATAACCCAGACACAGACAAGTACTCCATGTTCTCTCGCATGTGGAAGCTAAAAAGTAGTTCAAGAGACTAGGGATTAACAGCAGTTGAGAAAGGTGTGAGTGGGAGAAGGTGTAAAGGGTGAGCTGATTAGATTTCCTCAGTGCACACCATATGCCTGTGGGGAAACATCACACAGAACTCCATTAGTGTATACAACTAACATGTGTTTATAAAAAGAAAAACCCTACTCCTTGGAGCCCTGCCCCAACTGCCAGAAAAATAAGATTTTAGGCCCAGGTTATTCATATTAATAATCTTTCATTTTAAATTTCACAATACAGAAAATGCGGACTTCTTGCCTTGTAACTTTCCCCTAACTGGATGATTTAAATTATAAGACATTAGAAGCCCCTTGAGAAAATGCAACCCTGTTATTAATTTTGAAGCTTAAAGGAACAAAATTAAAATGTAAGAAGAAAAATCATGAAAATATACCAGCTTTAAATGCAACCACATTGTCTTTTTTCTGCGTGTGATGCAGGGGAAGGAACCCAGAGCCTCAGTGCATGCTAAGCAAGAACTCTCCCAACGGAGCTAACCCCCCAACTCCTTTTCCTTTTACGATACTAGGGGCCTGAACCCAGGGCTTCGGGCATATGTGGCAAGTGCTCTACCACTGAGCTGCACCTCACTCCCACTTTTTATTTATCTTGAGACAGGGTCTCTAAGTTACACAGGCTGCCTCTGGCCCAAACTCTTGATCCTCTTGCCTCCACAGTTGCTGGGATTACAGATCTGATGGACCCCCACACACTGTCTTCTAATGCCACAGCCCAGGTTCCAGGGCAAGATTTATTATTTACTTATTTATTTTTGCAGTGTTAGGGAATGGAATCCAGGGCCTTGTGCATGCTAGGGAAGTGCTCTATCACTGAGGTAACTACCAGCCCCAGGGCAAGATTTCAAAAAAAAATCATACCAAGCATTTTGTCTGACCACAATGAGATGGAATTAAAAATCAGTAACAGGAGAAAATATGAAAAATTCAACAAGTTTGTGGGAATTAAACATACTCTTACACAATCAAGGGATCAAAAAAACCACAAGAAAAATTAGAAACAGATGAATGAAAACAAAAATGCAAAATCAAAACTTAGGAAATGCAGCCAAAGTAGTGCCAACAAGGAAATTTATAGCTGTAAACACATTTTTTAAAGTTTCAAGTCAACAACCTAAGTTACAAGTTAAGGAACAACAACAAAAGAGAAGTAAACCTAAAGGTAGAAGGAAAAAATAATAAAGATTAGAGCATAAATAAAGAAAACAGAGCAAGAAAACTGAGAAATTCTCCAAAACCAAAATTTGGTTTCTTGTTGTTTGGGGGCTGGGGAGCGAACCTAAGGCATGTTAGCAAGCGCTCTACCATTGAACCACATCTCAGCACCAAAAGCTGCTTCTTTGAAAAGATTAACTTTAGCTATATGGACTAAGCAAAATGAAGAAAAGACTGAAATAAATAAACTCAGAAAATGAATGTAGAGATATCACTACCAATTCTACAGAAATTAAAATGATCATTAGCACTGTGAACAACTGTATGCCAGCAAACTGGTTAACCAAAAGAACTGGATAAATTCCTCAAAACAGAAATGCTGCCAATATTGAGTCGCGACTAGAACGTCTCAACTGACATAGCAACTGGTTAAGGGCACTGAAGTACAGGTCAAAAAATCTCTGACATTCCAAGTGAGAGGGCGCGAGTCTGAGTCCCAAACAGTAGCAAGGCTAAGGAACAAGAGTCATTTGTACCCAGAGGTTCAGGGCCAGCCTGAACAACATAATGAAACCCCATCTCAAAACAACAAACAAAAAACTACAGATTCATACCCATTATCAATATCAACGCAAAAATCCCTCAACGTATTATTAGCAAATCCAACCGTCCATTTCTGTTCCGATTCTTACTTGTCAATCACTTATATTTTTTTCCCCATGCTGGGGAATGAACCCGGAGCCTCGCGCATACTAAATAAAAAAGTATTCTGCCATGGATCTGCGCCTTGAGAAAAGTTTTCTTCTACCCTCACGTCCTGGGTTAGGGCTGCTCATTCATCCCCTGGCATGCACTGCCACTGCTTACCCAGGTAGCTCCGCTCCCAGCGAAAAGGCCAACCACAGTTAGCTTGATCCCATCCCAAGCCACTACAATGGCATCTAGATTTTTCTCTAGCAATAGATGAGGCCCTAAGTTCATTCAGAACGTTGGCCACGAGTCAGCCAGGAGTGGACACCCCAGCATGCATCCAGCGAGCTGCGCTGCCTGACCAGGATGGCGTCTGGCGGGCCTCTACGTCTGACCGAACCCGCTGGGCCCCCAACGGCTCCCCTACCCGTCACAACCTAGCCCCTAGTGAGCCCGAAGAGCTTAACGACGCGGCCACAGACGAGGGGTCCTTACCCGGAGCTCGAGGCACACGTGGCCCTGATGGAAAGGATGCGCAGCCGGTTGGCCATGTCCCGCAGCACCTGCAATATCTTCTCGTCGGGCCTGGCTTCGTCAGCCAGCACACTGCTCGTTTCAGCATCCGACATGGCTGCGTCTGTGGCGGCTTTCCCAGGCCGAACGTGGCTGGGCGTGCCCCTCAGTTCCCAAGTGGGGGCCTAGCGCCCCACCCCTTTGCGCTGCCGCTCTCGACGCACAGGGCTCATCACAGCGCACCTATCCCTCCGCCACGTGCTTATCCTTCCGCCACATGCTGCCCTCTCCGCGCTCAAGGCAATGGACTTTGCAGATTTGCTTGTCATTTGCATATTCAGCACCACACGGACTAATTTCATTTCTCTATATCTTTTCCTGTGCTACCGGCGCCAAAGATCCCTTCGCGGGCAGGTACGGAATCTTCTTTTGGGGCGATATAAAACTTAAGCGACTGGATAGCGGAGGTGATCTGAATTCGCATCACACACTTTAAAATAGTTATGGTGGTGACATTGAGGTGTGCATTTTATCACCAGATAAAAATTTCACGCTGGAATTTGAACATTTCTGCATGGCTACTCATCATCCGTAGCAGCCCAACAACCTCCAGTAAGGTTTCTCAGCCATGAGGCAGTCTCAGCATCTTGAAACGCTACATCGGGTCTGAGCCAGTTTCCTTTCCAGAACCTTCTGTACCTCAAGCTCCTATGTGACTGCTGATGTAGCCTTAGCCCAAAGGCAGCCTGTAACTTAACTAGAGGCTGCCTTGAGGGAGCGCCTGTAGCTACAGAATGTGTGGACTGTCTGCAATGCGGTGAGAGTTCTAACTGGGCTGCTCTTCCCTGAATCAGCGTGGTATACCCAAGGTCGACATTTTGAGAGTTTAAGTGGGCTTCTTAGCTCAGACATGCTGAATCCCGTGTGACAAACTGAAAGTGTTACCCGACTGCCATTAGGCTCCCATGTTCTTGCTGGGTTACAGGGCACTGGAACTTCATACCTCAGTAGATGCTGCCTAATTGCGCAACGAAATCCCTAAAGCTGTTTATTCTCCTACTTTGCACAGTCACTGCTCATTTCCCCACATCTTCCTCAACACTGAATAGTCTTTTAAAATTTTTGGTGTTGTGATGGATGGGAAAATAGTATTAAAATGCTTTGATTTAGAAATCATTGAACACCTTGCAGTTGAGCGGTTTTTTGTTGAGTATGGATTGTAATTTGGCCTGTCTGAATTGTCCGTTACTATCCTTTACCATTTTTATATCATATTGTTCTTAGCTTACAGACTTATATGAGTTCCTACGTAGGTTGATTAGTCCTTTAACTATTACAGATACTCCAAGTTTATTGTTTTTTTTTTTTTCAACCAATCTATTAGTGGTCTTTTTTTTCCTTCTGGTACTAAGGGGTTGAACCCAGGGCCTCATGCATGTTTTTGCAAGCACTCCACCACTGAGCTGCACCCCCAGCCCATTTTTCAATTTTTATCTTTTTTTTTTCAGTAGGGGAGGGCTGAAGCTAGGGCCTTGCACATACTTCCCAAGTGCTCTACCACTGAGCTGCACCCCCCAACCCCCTTTTTTTATTTTTTAAATTGAGACAGGATCTTGCTAAATTACCCAGGCTGCCTCTGGCCTCGAACTTGTGATCCTCGTGCCTCAGCCTCTCAAGTCGCTGAGATTACAGGCATGTGCTATCATCACTGGCCATTTCTATTCACAGTAAAGGAGATACTTTATCTTTAAAAGAAAAAGCAACTGTTTGAACTGAAACCTAAATATTCCTTCCTTTTAACATTGGAGTATTTTTTGCCTCTATACAGATGGCTATAGGATGTTTTAAGGTAATATGTAAATCTTTTCCAATGATGTTTCAGTTTGATTCTTGCTTAGAAAGCTCTTCTCTACTCAAAGATCATAAAAATATTTTATTATATCCTTTTGATACTTTTATACTTTTGCTTATGTATTCTGTCTACACTTATTATTATTGTACATAAGGTAAAGTAGTACTCTAGCTTAATATTTTCAAGTATTTCTAAAGGCTCTTAGTTTTTTCCCCAAAATTTCTTTGGTGTTTTGCGTTTTCTCTTCCAAGTAAATTTTGAAATCAGTTAATTTAAAATTCATAAGACATTCCCATTTGGTTTTTCTTTTTCTTTTCCTTTCTTTCTTTCTTTCTTTTTTTCTTTTTTCTTTTATTATAGAGAGTCTTACTATGTAGCCCAGGGTGGCGTCAAACTTGCTATGTAGACCATGCTGTCCTTGAACTCATGTTGATCCTTTCTGCATCCTGAGTTCTGGTATTATAGGCATGTGTTACTGTGCCTAGCACCATTTGGTTTTTAACTGGGACTTCATGAATGTATAATTTATTATGTAAAGGGATGGGGTATTTGGAGTAAATAAGTTCCATATTTTTCATTTCTCTTTGGTTATTTGGATGTTACATATCTTGTTATATATCTTCTAGTTGTTGTTAGGTGCCGTTGAGTCATATCCAACTCATAGCGACCCTCATAGGGTTTTCAGTGGCTGGTTGTTTCGGGATTGTCTCAGGAGTGGATTGCCATGTCCGTCTCCCATTTTTGCAGTGCTGGGAATGGAACCTGGGACCTCAGATACTGCTGAGTGGTGGTCTACCAACTGAGCTAAATCCCAGCCCCATATCTTCTAGTGGTTGCCCTTTTTTTCACCAACGTACTGTTTCTCTCAATTTTGAGTTTTATGTTGTCTTTCTATAGCCATACCACCCTGTCATCTGATCCTGCCTGATCTTGGAAGCTAAGCAGGATTGGGCCTAATTAGTCTTTGGATGAGAGGCCATTTGGCAATACCAGCTGCTATAGGCTTGATAGAAGGACCCGGCAGCCCACTTCCAAAACAATCAGCTGTCAAAAACCCTATGAAAATAGCAAAGAAGCACTGACATAGTGCTGGGCATGGCACAGTGTCGGGGAATATTTCATGAGTTGGATCTGCCTTGATGGTACCTAACAACAACATTGTATTTATAGAAGTTCCCCCAGTGCTGGGCACCATGGAGCACACCTGTAATCCCAGTGACTTGGGAGGCTGAGACAGAAGGATTGCAGGTTTGAGGCCAGAGGCAGGCTGTGCAACCTAGCGAGCCCCTGTCTCAAAATGAAAAAGTGGTGTGGGGTGCATCTCAGTGGTAGAGTATTTGCCTAGCATGTATGAGCCCCTGAGTTCGACTTCCTCATACCAAAAAAAATAAAGTCTCCCAGTAACAAGTCATAAGCAAAATTTTTATTTTCCCTGTTTACAACTTGCTATTTAAGAAATTATTAAGTGCTTACATTTTTCAAAGTCATACCCGAATGTAGTTTAAAGCAGAGGTCAACAAACTTTTCCATAAACAGCCAGAAGGTTTCTGTTGCAACTACTCAACTCTGTCCTTGTAGCATGAAAGCAGCCATAGGCAATAGAGACTGGAATGAGTGTGGCTGTGGGTCATGCAATTTTCTGAGGTTTAAATTGCATATCATTTTCACATGCTTGGATTTTTTCAGGCATTTAAAAAAGTAAAAACCATTCTTAGCTCACAGGCCACACAAACACAAGCAAGTGGGCCTTTGGGTCATCGTTTTCCAACCTCTGGTTCAAGGAGTTAAGTACTTATGTGAGGTGTATTACAAAAAAATTAGCAACCCTTAGCCTCCAACCATCTGATGTTTACTCCCCAGAATCAATCATTTTCAATACTTTTAGCTGTTTCTCTTGGCATTTCCCTCTAGTTCTCTAAATAATTTGTTTATAGTGCTGTTTATTTGTTTTATTTTAGGAATTATTGATTGACTTCTCACTATAAAAAATGATGATGTAGCTCTTCCACTTACCTCTGTCCAGTGATACACACTTCATAATACCGAATTCTTCCAGCACAGTACACAAAGATTTCCATTCCGTCATTCCTTGGTGTTTACGTGATCAAGTCCATGAAAACACTAGTCACAACTGAGTAGTGTGATTTCCGTTCCATTATCTCCCAGCTTTTTGTTTTCCTTAGGGTCAATGCTTGTGTCTTCCACCCTCTTTTAGCTTGTTCTCTATTACTTATTAGTTTAGCACTTCCCCTAGCTGTCTAAATCTCATGTCCATTTGCTCAAAGACATCCAGTATTGTAGTACTTTCATTGTGAGTAGCTCTTTTGCAGCCTTTGGCTTGCTGCCCAGGCCTACTCCCCAGCCATGAATGTGGACTCTCCTGTCATCCTGGAGTTGGTGTTCACCTCCCTTTTTTGCTTGGGTCCCCTGTTTCCTTGATTCTGTCTTCCTTGATTCTCCTTGATTTTGGCAGTACCCTGTCTCAAACGAGAAACAAACAAACAAACAAACAAAAAACAAAAATCCTCCAGAGGAAGAATGTAGAAGAGGTAAACTATTTGAGTTCCTTCATGTCTGATAGAGTTTTTTATCTAAATTCACAGTGCTGGGGAGGTAGCTTACTGGTATTTTTGTAGAATTCCAAAGGGAATGAGACCTGAGGCTTCGGGAGGACTTCTTTATTTCATTCTGGTATGTGGCTCAGTGGAACCACATCCCAAGACTCAATCCCAAATAAAGGAAGTTCAGGCTTTTTTATAGGTTCCTGAGGCGGAGGGGCTCACAAAAGTAATAACGACAAAGCGAGGTTACAGAAGAGGGTAGAGGGTGGTCAGCTGGTCAGTCATCTTTCGCAACTTACAGGAAGAAAAGAGGAGGAGGTAAATTCCTCCAGGCTGGAACAAAGAGATAGACATTGTACGTAGCAAGCAGTTCTATCAAGCTGAAACTGCTCTGTTATTAGTAGAATTCATTAGGTCATTTATAAGAAGCCGAAATAATTTAGACATCTATTACTTGTAACAAGGTAAGTAACCTTTAGCTGGACAATGTTTTAATTAGGAACTACTGGCTTATCATTGGGAGAGAAACGGGGTCTTTCTTTGGGAGCCTGTTGCAGTATAACATAAGTTTACCATGTGTGAAGCCCTGGGTTCCATTCCCAGTGAAGGAGGGAAGGAAAGAGAAAAGGAAACATCCCAAACGACCCTAGATTTACAGTTGATGACTTGGGTATAGAATTCTAGATTGAAAATCATCTTCCATTAGAATTTCACTGGCATTATTTCATTGTCTCCCTGTTCCTCATGCTGCTAATGAAACGTCTGAAGACGTTCTGACTTCCGAGTCTTTGAATGCGACCTAATTTGTTTCCTCTCCAACAGTTTTTATCATCTCAGCATATTGAAGATATTAATCAGCTGTATTCTGGATTTCATTGATGCTGCTGAGAAGTCAACTCACAGTCTAAAAGTCATGGTTTTAAAGGTAATCAGCTTTTATCTTCTGACTGCTTTTAATGTCTTGGGTCTAGGTATGGATCTGTTTCGTTTTTCTTGCTTGGGCTTTATTAGGCTTCTTGAATTTGTGGATGCGTGACTTTCATTAGCTCTGGAAAGTTCTTAGGGAGTATCTCCTCAAATATAGTCATGCCTAATCCTCTCATCTATTTTTTGTATGGTGATAAGATTTTTGTTAAATCTGCTCATACTATCTTCTGTGTTTCTGCTTTTCAAATTTTCTAATTATTTGCACTTTTGTGGTACATTCTGAATACTTTCTTAAAGCTGTTTTATGATTTACCAGTATCCTCCCCAGTCATATATAATATGCTATTAAATCTGTCTATTGAGAGCCAGGCGTGATGGGACATGCCTGTAATCCTAGCACTTGGGAGGCTGAGGCAAGGAAGATTGCCTTGAATTCAAGGCCAACCTGGGCTACATAGTGAGTTCCTCGCCAGCCATGGGTACACAGTGAGACCCTATCTTAAACAAATAAACAAACAAAAATCTTTTTATTGAACATTTTTAAACTCTTTAAAATTATAAAATCTGGCATATGTACATAAAGGTACAGAAAGCATCAGCATATTTTCAGAATTAATGATAATATAAATATACATTTAACTACTACTCAGGCCAAGCACCCTAGTCTCTACAGATTCCCCTCCAATCACAGTCTGCTTCTTCCACCCTAGAGGGAACCTGCATCCTAACATTTATGCTACTCATGCCCATATTTTTTCTTTATAATTTTGCCATCTATGTAGGGATCATTACATAATATTACTTAGATTTGCTTGCTCTTGAAATTTACATGAATGGAACCATATGCCATATGAATTTTTCTGTTTGGCTTTTTTTTATTGGACATTTTTAATGTACACCTTAATGTGATTCATTCTGACATGCTTTTCATTGTGGCATTTACATATATGCATTTTGATGTACATTATTCATGTAGGTTCCCCTTTACCCTCTTGTATGCCTCCCCCCACACACCCTCCCCATCTAAGTCTTCTCTATCATTTACTTGGTAATATTTTTCTATATGTACTTGAGTCCCAGTTCTGTTTAATATAGAAATTTTTCCTGAAGCGAACTTTGTTATTATCTTGTCAGAACAATTGCATGCATTTTCTAGACCATTTATATTGACACCATTCTTAGCTTTTCTTTTTCCCCATTTTATTTTGATCTGACCTTTGAATAGGATGTTTCCTCCTTATAATTTTGATTCAACTCCCACATATGAGTGAAAACATGTGGTGTTTCTCTTTCTGAGCTTGGGTTCATTCACTTAAAATAATTTTCTCTAATTCCATCCATTTTGCTGTGAATGACCTTGTTTCATTTTTCTTGATTGCTGAGTAGTATTCCATCATGTATATGTACCATAGTTTGTTTATCCACTCTTCTGTTGAAGGGCAATTTGGTTGATTCCATATCCTTGCTATTGTGAAAAGTGCAGCATTGAACATGGAGATGCAGGTGTCTCGGTGGTATGATGACCCATCTTCCTTTGAGTAAATTCCCAGTAGTGTTATAGCTGGGTCATACGGTCGATCTATTTTCAGTTTTTTAAGATACCCCAATATTGATTTCCACAGTGGCTGGACCAATTTACAGCTCCACTAACAATGTAATAGTGTTCCTTTTTCACCGCAACCTCGCCAGCATTTGTTGTTATTTGTTTTATTGATCTTGGCCATTCTTACTGGTGTAAGGTGAAATCTCAGAGTTGTTTTAATTTGCATTTCCCTAATGGCTAGGGATACCGAGCATTTTTTCATGCGTTTCATGGCTTTATGGACCTCTTCATTTGAGAACTGTCTACTCAGTTCCTTTGCCCACTTGTGTATTGGGTTCTTTGTTTTCTTGGGAGTTTTTTTTCTTGAGTTCTTTATAAATTCTAGTAATTAGACCTTTATCTGATGTATAAAATGCGAAGATTTTTTCCCATTCCGTGGGGGTTTCCTTGACTCTGTTAATTGTTTCTTTTGCTGTGCAGAAGCTTTTTAATTTCATGTGGTCCCATTTATCTATTCTTGTTGCGATTTCTTGAGCAATTGGAGTCTTATTAAGGAAATACTTTTCTTAGCTCAGTTGGTAGAGTGCCATTCTGCAGTCGCTGATGTCCTGGGTTTGATTCCCAGCACCGCAAAAACAGGAGAAGGATGAGGCAATCCACTCCCAAGGCAATCCCGAAACAGTCAGCCATTGAAAACCCTGTAAGGGTTGCTATGAGTCAGACATGACTTGATGGCACCTAACAACAACAATAACAACAACATGCCTATATGATGGAGTGCATTGCTTATCTTGCCTTCTATAAGTTTTAAAGTTTCTGGTTTTAAGTTGAGCTCTTTTATCCATTTTGAGTTAACTCTCGTGTATATTGAGAGATGCAGGTCCGCTTTCATTTTTCTGCATGTGGATGACCATGTTTCCCAGCACCATTTGTTGAAAAGGCTGTCCTTTTTCCAGTTTACTTGCTTTGCTCCTTTGTCAAAAATAAGGTGGCTATAGGTGTGTTGAGGTG